>LBNU01038936.1:185556-210500 GCA_014162995.1 Artemisia annua
TGTATATACTTTTGTTAAGTTGACAAGCTTATATCTGTCTTGCATGCATGTAAATTGAACTCATTAAATGCTATGAGTTATAGATATAATTTTCTTGTTGTGTTGGTAAAATTGTTGTTTGTGTGTAATTGGTGGTACAAATGTGGTTTATACTAATTACGTGAATTTAGACGATATACACTATATGTATATCATACACAAATCGGCCTCATTAAAAATTATGAGTTATTGGGTTTTGAAAACATAAATTTTTGGCTCAAGTGGTTGAATTTGTGGAATTTGATTGTAAGATTATAATTAATTATATATCATTAACCGTATAATTATAAATATTAGTTAAAAATACATTTTGTTGAAATAAACTTTTTTAGTCCGAAAAAATATATTTTTTAATTGGAATAAATAATTTCCTGCAACTGTATTATTTTTGAGGATTTAAAATATTAAAGTGTTTAATTATGTTTTAACTTATAAAGTTATATAAATTAAACACAAAATTGGTTTATTGGGCCAATTGGGCCAATGGAGCCAAAAATGGTGCTCGTTTTTGGCAGTTGGGACGAGACCCAATGACATTTTCAAACTTTGACTTTCTGACCAGATTATTTATCGGACATGTGAAATTATTCGTTATATAACGATACTATAAAACGTAACTTAAACCGAATTAAATGGTTTTGACAATTATTGGGTTAACAGCACAAATTAGTTGAAAATTTAGGACAATAATATTTCAGGTGACGAAACGAGTTTTTACTTAATATTTGAATTACGGTATTATTTTTGTAAGTAGACGGATAAAAGATAACTTATTAATACCAATATATAGTTTTAGTACTAAATTTTATGATAAAGGTGACTTAGCGTTTATTTGGAGAATTGCAATATTTGAGGAAAATTGGAAACGTTTAATTAAGCGAACGGGTCATGCCAAATTTTAAAATATCTACAACACTTAAGTATTTTACAAAATACTTACCTTTATATAAATTTTTTACAATACAAATGTATTTATTTTAAGTGCTTAATATTTATTATATTATAAATATAAAAGAATTTATAATATATAATATTTTATCACAACATTTTTCTTATAGATTTCTCAATATATTTATTAATTATAAACTAATTAATTATATACTTAATTTATTATTATTATACTTAATATATAATATATAATATAAAGCAATATATAATATATATATATATATATATTAAATATATATATATTAATATTAATATAACTATATATATATATATATATATTATTAATTATATTTATATAATATATATATAACATTATATATATTATATACTAGCGAGATATATATATATATACACCTATCTAGGTGAGTTATGTATATATATATAATATTATATTATATATTACTACGTACTAAGACGATGGATAAGATATACGGATGTTCCGTTATACACATTCACACCATTCACTATCGCCACGAGCCATCACCAAGAACCTTTCTAATAAATTACTTTTGAAACGTACGTACCACACAACAAGCAAGAAATACACGAGCACATGGTAACACATAACATAAAAGTCTTTTCAAAAGAGTCAAACACTTAAAACACGAACGTTGTACTAAAACTTACCATACTTACTTAGGTCGCGTGTCGGAGCGGTTGCACTATTTACTTATTGACTAGCGGATTGCTATCTTATAAGGTGAGTTTATAGCCCCATTTTCTTATAAGTACTATTTTATAAACATTGGGGTGAGAAACATGCAAAACTGTTTTCATGGACCAAAACTGAACTTGTTTACACACTGGTATGCGTAAACCTAAGTTTGCTTGAATCCCACTTTGCCCACTATGAACACCTTCAATTCCTGCTGGGAAACGCGTATGTTATAAATGGATCTATTGAGGGTGACTCCTCCATTCGGTTGGCCACGCCATGGTCAAGGCGAACGTATACCATGACGACCTTTTTGCCAAGTGACTGGGGATTATCACTTGCGGGCACTTTTATTGTATTTATGCCTTTGGCATGCTTTTGTCTAGTTCGGTTGTTGAGCTTAGTGTTGCATACGGCTTTAGTGTGTGCTTGTTGATTATTTGCTATGGTCCATATGTGCTATTTAATTTAAACCTATCGACTCACCAGCGTTAGCTGACTTTTAGCATGTTTTTCAGGTGCTTAAAGTATGTTTATGTTGAAGGCAGTGCATAGCAAGGTCATAAGAATCCTAAGTGTTTTTACACAAGCGTAACTGAAAACTTTGGGACAGTCATGTAACTGGGCCTTATTTTACAAAACTTGAAATTATGTATTACATTTGACTTAACAATTATGTAATATATTTTAAACGGATTTTCACTCCGTTCTCTTTATCTTGTGTTGTGATTCTAATTTCGTAGCACCCCAAATACTTGTATGCTTCCACGATTCTCTATTTTTGGGGGTGTTACAGTTAATATCACATAACATATAAAGGCTTTTTAGGTGCAATCCTAGAAATTTACCATGTTAGATAAGTCACTCCAATTATATCGATAATACTCGTTATGGTGGTCTCGAATAGTATACAAACCAAGTTCTAAAGTTTACAAGTCACCGGCACACTAAAGTTTTAATTTTTGAAAGAAATAAAGTTATGTGTGCGGTTATGTAATTTAGACTTAAACAAAAACATGCTAATTTTTTTTTTTAATTTTTGATATATTAAGCGCATTTTAAGCATATTTTGAAAAAGTTTGGGACAAGTAAGCGTTCTAATTCTCCATCCCCCCACTTAATTAAACAACGTCCTCGTTGTTTGTGTTAAAGGTTAAAATCTAAAAAATAAAAGAATTAGAACGGAAATACTCCCCTGATATTTGCTCAGAATGATCGTCCATTATGTGTTTGAGCAAAAATCAACTTTCTTGTGGATGAGAACGTTTAAGCTTCTTGAATGATGTTTCCACAGAAAGTGCATGAATCTATAATACCACCAAAACTTTAACACGCCTGAGTTAAGAAGGTTCAAACTTGCATAATACATTAGTAGTTAGTAAAATAAAACCTAAAAAATAAAAATTAAAAATCATCAGGTCAGTCGATACGCCGTATCCTATGGAAGAAGATGTGCCGTATCGAGCCTGGAATTAATACGAATCAGAATAAAAGATGTGTCGTATCCTTAACTAGGGATGCGCCGCGTTAAATAAACTGACAGAATGTTTTAAAGTCTAAAAATAAGAATGTAGAAAAATAAAAGGATATGACCAGTGCAGATGATATGCCGCATCTTATGAAAGAGATACCCCGCATCTTCTGCAGGGTTGACAGACTCGACTCAAAACAGAAAAACAAGATAAAAATTCTGGGTTTTCTCCCGGTCAGCACTTGTCTTTATTCCAGAGTGTTCAAGTTAGACTTACGTTCAGCTCCTATTTTGTTCTTGTCACGTGCCATCCTACCTCCTTAATGCGAAAGATGTCATAATAAACTTGTGTAACATTCTCTTCTGTACGTGTAAGCTCATTGAACTCGGTAATCTTGATAGCAGCATATTCTTCCGATGGTCCGAAGGAGTACTTAATTACCTCAATTTTTTCAGCGGTAAAGGTTGGAGGCTCTTGATATGGTATCCTGAGAAGTTGACATTTTCGTTTCTTGAGTGATTCTGTTTTCTCATTGACAAAGTTAGACTCTTGATTACAAACTAGATAATCCTCATGTCCGTTTTGAGTTCATTAGTATTTTTTTTAATTGATTCCAGAATATCATCCTCAACATCTTCAATAGGATGATAGCTATCCTCACTACTTGATTCGTAATCGCTCTCAAATTTTTCCCATTCTTTCTGAAGTCTCCATTGTAATCTTTGGTCAAGTTTTGTATAATCATCAAAACTCCTATACACCCATTCCCAAAACGTCATGTCCTTAGGTTCGCGAAGTTCCTTAAGTCCTTCGATTCTTGCCTTCTCTTGTAAAGCTTCGTTTTTTCTCTCACCATCTTTAACCAAGTCATACCAACTGTAATCTGCGAAGCTTATTTTGCTTCCGTTTTGTGTCATGCCAATTAAGTTACCTCCATTATAGATTCCATCGTTCCTCCAGTCACAGCTTGGCCATTCACAAGTCCCGTCCTTGAAGCGAATGGGCTCGCAGCTATGTAATAATTCATCGTAAAATACTTATTTATTGGAAACCCACGGAATTTGATCATTCCATTCATATAACCAAGTATTCTTAAATGCATCAAAAGTTTTGAATCCAGGTAAGTCTCTAGTGAACACATCAGTATCAATTTTTAACAAATAGTTAAATTCGTTAAAATCCTTGCACAGAGGGGTCTCATAATCAAACAAGTTTGTTTCAATTCTAAACAATTCACCCTCCTCGTTGTCTATCTCCTCTTCATCATTCCCTATTCTCCAGTAAGTCCAGAGTTCATTCTTCAGAGATGAGCTCATTTTTTCAGGGTAACGAAACTTAGATTTCAACCAACAGGCGAATTCAGGGCTAAACCTTTCCAAAAACTTTATTTTAAGCTCAACCCAACTAGATTCCCTAGGTTCTTTGTTCAGCCAGCACATTGCTTCCCCAGCAAGTGTATATGGAAAGACTAGGAGAATAAATCGGTTATAGGTCATATTCTTCTTCTTGTAGAGCCTAGCAACTTCAAGAACTCTTTCCATGTGATCATTGGCGTCTTGATTTTCAAACTCGAAAAAGATATTCTCTTGTAAGGATTTGAGAAATTTCCCTCTCACAACAAACCAGTTGCTCCCATTTGGCTTTGTCCTAAAAATCTCTGAGTGATTGCATCCTTCCATGGTTATAATTTCCGTCATTGTTTTTGTTTCTTCTATCTTCTCCTGAAATCACCACAAAAGCATCAATAGGATAGGTTTTAAAAGATTATAAAAATAACAATGAAAACGGATTGCGAAAAATAAAAGTTGCTGATATCTACAGACGATGCGCCGTATCGTGGAAAAAGGATACGCCGTATCTTATTACGTTAAAATTAAAATCAGACTTTTATTCAGAAAATATATACGCCGCTTTTTGAACTAGAATGCGCCGTATCTGTTATATATCAAAAATCAGTTATATTTATAAAGATTAAATGCGCCGCATAAGAAGAAGCTAATGCGCCGTATTTTTGTTACGTTTCAAAATACAAGATTTTTGATTTAGTAATGCGCCGTATCGATAAAAATCGATGCGATGCTTCTATTTAATTAATTCGAAAGCTGTTTTTAATCTAAATAAATAATACGCCGTATCTGCAAAAATAGATGCGTCGCATGGCGTTAAGGTTTCGAAAAAATTTCTTATTAAAAACAGAATACGCCGTATCTTGGGGAAAGATGCGCCGTACTCGAATTATTAAACGCGTTGTATTTATAAAAAATTAAAACGCAATACGCGGCATCTGAGAAACAGAGGCGCCGTATCGTTTGTATCAGCACAATACAACGACAACAGTTAGTACAAGAAAACAAAGAAAAATAAAAATAAAATAAAAATTACAGAAAATAAAAACACACAAAAAAATTAAATATACAAATTATACAATGAATGCAATCTAAAGAATATACAACAAAGTTAGTGGTTAGAATCTAAAAACCTAATAAAAAGAAAAAATCTAATTAAAATAATAATCAAATTAACAGATAATACAAATTCACTCCCCGGCAGCGGCGCCAAAAACTTGATGCACGTGATGTGTCGTTGTGGTTTAGCAGTATTAATGCCTACGCTAGTTTTAAATTTATATTTAGCCAACTTATCAATAACACACACACTTAACGAGCAGTGTACCCGGTCGGTATGAATATAATGGTAAGTATAGTGTCGATCACTAAGAGTAGAACGTATTATCTAATTAACCTAATCAGTATTTCAATGTCCTAAGTTAGTTTTACAGCCTAATCTAACGAAAGGGGGGTTCAGCCTGAGAGACTGGCACATATTGGTTATATTAAACAGTAAATTAAACTAATGAGCACGAATCAGCGAATAGCATACACGTACACAGATAGATAGTTACAAGCAGAAGAAGGCCTGTCTTGATAGTTAAGTAGCTCGTCACTTGTTTAATTGCTAAGCGTATCGTAATCTTATATGTCTCTTGGATCTCATTATATCGGCGAGTAAACCCTTAATGATCACTTATGTCTATCCTATTTATCTAAAGACGTCAACTAAATAGGCGAGGAAGGGGTATGGCAGCCCAAGAAATGCTCGGCTAGACACAGAGGTTATCAAAGCACTAATATAAGTCACCAAAAACATCATCATATAGACTTTGATTGATGGAAAAGCTATTTTAAGGGGAGCAGTATGGTGGCCACAAGCCCATCAATCCTGATGAATTAAAGCGTACTGTTACAATAAAACAAAACTACTTAATGAATTAAATACATGCAGGACCTTCTTACAGCTCTATTATCTTCGTTTGGGGTGTATCTTGTGTTGCTTCTTCGACAGAATTCGGCTCCTTAGGGTTTTTTTGCACACAAAATTCGTCTAGGTCATGGGGTATTTATAGTTTCTGTCTAAGGGCTCGATGCGGCGCATTAAGTAAGTTGATGCGGCGCATCGACTTAACTTCGCGTGGGGTCCAAGATTAATATATTCTGGAATATTCGTACACCGTCTTCAGATGCGGCGTATCTTGATTCTTGTATCCGGTGCATGTCCTTCAGTATCTTGGATTGTATCTGGTGAAGTCTTGATAGCGATACGCCGTATGTTATAAGTGTAATGCGGCGTATCTGGAGTAGAACGAGCTTGATCTTTTTCGTTGACCAAAGTTTCATATGCAGCGCATGATAGAATTACATGCGGCGCATTCTTCAAAGTCAGGCAATGGCCTTCGAATTCGTCTAAGTATGATATTGCGGCGTATCTGTTGAGATAGATACGGCGCATCTTCTGGATTTCAGAAGACTTTTGACAATATTGCTTCCCCAGCAAGTGTATATGGAAAGACTAGGAGAATAAATCGGTTATAGGTCATATTCTTCTTCTTGTACAGCCTAGCAACTTCGAGAACTCTTTCCATGTGATCATTGGCGTCTTGATTTTCAAACTCGAAAAAGATATTCTCTTGTAAGGATTTGAGAAATTTCCCTCTCACAACAAACCAGTTGCTCCCATTTGGCTTTGTCCTAAAAATCTCCGAGTGATTGCATCCTTCCATGGTTATAATTTTCGTCATTGTTTTTGTTTCTTCTATCTTCTCCTGAAATCACCACAAAAGCATCAATAGGATAGGTTTTAAAAGATTATAAAAATAACAATGAAAACGGATTGCGAAAAATAAAAGTTGCTGATATCTGCAGACGATGCGCCGTATCCTCGAAAAAGGATACGCCGTATCTTATTACGTTAAAATTAAAATCAAACTTTTATTCAGAAAATATATACGCCGCTTTTTGAACTAGAATGCACCGTATCTGTTATATATCAAAAATCAGTTATATTTATAAAGATTAAATGCGCCGCATAAGCAGAAGCTAATGCGCCGTATTTTTGTTACGTTTCAAAATACAAGATTTTTGATTTAGTAATGCGCCGTATCGATAAAAATCGATGCGATGCTTCTATTTAATTAATTCGAAAGCTGTTTTTAATCTAAATAAATAATACGCCATATCTGCAAAAACAGATGCGTCGCATGGCGTTAAGGTTTCGAAAAATTTTCTTATTAAAAACAGAATACGCTGTATCTTGGGAAAAGATGTGCCGTACTCGAATTGATGGGAAATCTATTTTAAGGGGAGCAGTATGGTGGCCACAAGCCCATCAATCCTGATGAATTAAAGCGTACTGTTACAATAAAACAAAACTACTTAATGAATTAAATACATGCAGGACCTTCTTACAGCTCTATTATCTTCGTTTGGGGTGTATCTTGTGTTGCTTCTTCGACTGAATTCGGTTCCTTAGGGTTTTTTTGCACACAAAATTCGTCTAGGTCATGGAGTATTTATAGTTTCTGTCTAAGGGCTCGATGCGGCGCATTAAGTAAGTTGATGCGGCGCATCGACTTAACTTCGCGTGGGGTCCAAGATTAATATATTCTGGAATATTCGTACACCATCTTCAGATGTGGCGTATCTTGTTTCTTGTATCCGGCGCATGTCCTTCAGTATCTTGGATTGTATCTGGTGAAGTCTTGATAGTGATACGCCGTATGTTATAAGTGTAATGCGGCGTATCTGGAGTAGAACGAGCTTGATCTTTTTCGTTGACCAAAGTTTCATATGCAGCGCATGATAGAATTACATGCGGCGCATTCTTCAAAGTCAGGCAATGGCCTTCGAATTCGTCTAAGTATGATATTGCGGCGTATCTGTTGAGATAGATACGGCACATCTTCTGGATTTTAGAAGACTTTTGACATCTCGCTTGTTTTTCTCCATAATTAGTTTAAAATCGCCAAGTTTCACCTATTGCTTGTTTTTACCTGAGAATTACTAAAATAAACATTAAAGTACCGATTCTCATAAATAATATAGTAAAACAAGTCAAATAAATAGGATAAATGATGATAATAATATGTACTTATTTGAGTTCATAACTAGACTTCACAGGTTGAACCTTAGCACTGTTCTTCAATAAACTAGGAGGCGTCCTACAAGGTTGTGAGCCTAAGATTTCATCCTTATGAAGTAGTGCCCTTTTCCTAGCCTTTTCTAGATCATAGTTCTTGTACAAGTCATTTATCACATAAGAGTTTATAATCTTAATGATCGGTTTCGACCCTGTTTTTGAACGAATCCTAGAGGAGCTGGGAGTATGAGTAGCTACTTGTTGAGGTTTAACAGAACTAGAAGCAATTACATTAGGCAAATAATGTGGAGTAACTGATTTTGTCAAAACTTGTACCGCATCAACATGGGAGGCAAACCGTGTTTTTGAAAGTTTTGGCCGTTCAGATCTAAATGCAGTCGGTTGTCTAACAACTGATTGGTTTCTATTCGATTGAGAAACTGGTTTTCCCAAGATTGATGGTTTTGCAAACATAGTGTTCACACTATTTCCTGTTGCCTTTCTTAGCTCGTTCTTTAATGCTGTAATTGTGAAACCCTTTTCCAGAAGTTGAGATTTGAATTCATCATTTTTGGCAATCAAAGATGTTGTTTGTTCTAAAGTCTTAGTTCTAGTTTCTTTGTTTAAGTCACATAAGTCATTGCAATGAATTTTCAAAGTCTCATTTTCCTTGAGTAATTATGCCATTTTTTGTTCCAATTCATTGTTTCTAGTTGCAATAACCTCACTATCATGTTTATTCTTAACTTCATTACACATATCACATATCTCCGTAATATGGTTTTTCAGGTTGTTGATTGTCAAGTTTTTGGTTTCTAGCTGAGCTTTCAAATCATTAATCATAAAGAATTCACGGAAATCAGGAAGTTTCGGATTTTTACATGGTTGGTTTGTTTGAAAACTTTCTTCCTTTTGTTGCATTGCGATTTCAAGTGAAATACAATGTTTTTCAAGTTGTAAAAATATGTTTGAAAGTTCATTAAAAACTTCTTTATCAACCATATCATTTGATTTAAAAGACTCAGCCGTAAACAAACAACTTGATGCATCATCATGTGCAACATCATGATCAATTTCTCCCCCTTTATGACTCATATTTGTTGAGTCAGGAATGATATTGCTATCAATTGTTTCAAACAAATATGTGTCATAAGTGGGTTTAATTTGATCAGTATGCAGTTGTTCATCAGAAAGCATATTGTGTTGATCAGTGACATGTACCTCAGTAGATGGGACTTGAGCATGTACCGGCTTGTGATCAACATCCATGCCATATGTGGAAGAAAACCCAGAACTGTCGTTTATATCATGCTTATCAGAAGTAGTGTCACTGCATTGTTGTTGCTGTGCTATTTCATGAATGAACTTTTTCACATTGCCCATGAGTTGGAGGAGTGTATCTCTGAACATATCAACCTCGATTCCCGTGTGATCAGAAAACACTTTTTCTTCATCTGACTATCGTAGGCATAATCCACAGTGAATTTCGAATCGATGAACACTTGGAGTTGTTTGTTGATTACACAAAGGGCAGCCATGGATCCAATTTTGGACGATTCTCCTTGGTCAAGTTGTTGTTGTAGTTGATCTAAGTTAAAAATCAATGTGTCTGTGAAAGTCTGAACATCCTAACCAAAGAGTGTTGCAAATTCACGTTCGAATCCCATCTTGAATCTTTTTCCCTCAAAAAGTACAGAGAGGTGTGAATGAAGTTGTCGAAAACATTCTATGCAACTTTCATTTGCATTGTGAAGCACTTATTGTGGTTGAAGCAACTCTCTCTCTCTTGCGAATTAGAGCATAAAGATTCCATATTAGTGGTATCTGACACAACATCGTTTGTCTGTTCAACAACGTTTGTCAGTTGAACTTTGTTGGGGATCTTATGTTCATCGTTCATGTCGTACAATTTGAGTATCTCAATTATTACAGAAACTGAAGTGTTTGACATGATGTGATTGTGCACGAGATTTTATAAGTCTATGATTTAAACCGAGAAATAGAATCTTTCGCGGGATTCTACAAAATCAAGGCAAAACCGTGAAACAATGAGAAACGGTTGGATCGGTAAATGATTAGATGATTGTTTGATGAACGTGATGGTTGTATGATTGAAATCCAAACAAACTCCGTAGATATCCAATAAACCCGAAAATAACTCAATCCAAAATCAATCTCAATCTCGGGTTCTTGAAGCTTAAGTAAAACCGTTACCCAAAAATAATTAACCGATATCGGATCAATAAACCTCACCCAAAGGTAATACTAACTAACTCGACAAAAATTACCTACACGTCAATATCACTTATATGTTTCACGCCCAAAACATGTTATCCCGATTTTATATTACTCGGCCCAAAGCAACAAGCTAACACTTATCAGCCCAAGACAAAATGACTAATCCTTGATGAAAGTCCAGCCCACTTCAATATAGAACACATAAGCCCAAATCCCTACTAATAACAATTAACTCTTACCCTAATTTTCGGGTATATAAAACCTCTAATCCTCATTATCCTAATTTTAATCCCATACTATCCTAACCCTAATTCAAACACGCAGCCACCACAGCCTTGTTTACAATCAGACACCACAAAAGAATAAAAATCGTCCCTATTGATAACTTCACAAGCTGATTCTTAATTGCAATCCATATAACCAAAGAATCGCTCCTTGTTAAGATTAATTCCGAACACAAACACACACACCTCTTCTAGTTAAACACGTGACGGCTTCAAGATCTAGGTTAGCGGGTAGGTTCACGTTTGATGTTTTGGTTTTCGTTATGTGTTTAAACCGATTAAAAGAAAAAATGATAACAAGGTTGTTATTGTTTTATCTTTGTAACGATCGGATAGTGAAAGAAACAATCGTTTTCTTATATGGATCTATGATGTTATATTCATTTCGTGTTATGATCTTTGAAGATCTGAAGTTATTATGCTTACACGAATCATGAAAACAAAACTGAGATCTTTTATTGTATTTCCTTTTCTTTGTTTCGTTTCTGTTTTCAATCGAATGAGAAGGGAAAATGATAACAATCTTGTTATTGTTTCTTCTTTTTAATCTTTCAGATATTTAAAACAAAAAAATGATTGATGATGAAAATAATTTCATGTGTTGGCCTTTGGTCTTGTTTGGCTTTATGTAACACACGAAGAAAATTAGACTGAAATCATTTTGTCTCACTTTAATACTTTGCTGATATAAAAGATCTATGATGTGCACGGTTATACTACTTTTGAGGATCGATAACGATTGAATGTAGGAGTAAAACCAAGATGAGATCTCAAATCAATTCTGTTATGTTGTTTGAGTCGAGGTGTGAGGAGGATAGGATGATGTTAAGTGTTGGATAAGTTGTATTTGGAGCAAATCGCTATTTAGCAAATCACTATTTTGAGCAAATAGCTATTTTCATAAATAAGTAATAGCTACTTTTGACAAATAAGTAATCGCTACTTTTGACAAATAAGTAATCGCTACTTATGACAAGTAAGGAATCGCAACTAAAAAAACAAACCCGTCGCTATCCAACGTTTTGTCCTCTTTCCACTTTTTAAGAAAAATGCCAAACAGCAACCAAAAACGAGACAAATTGCTATCACTAATCTGCCACAGGTAGCAAATCGCTACCAAGATCACCCACCTTAGAGAGCAACTCGCTGATAAGAAAACACCAAAGTATAACTCGAATATGCACCAAACTTTCAATGGCAAGATAGAACAAGCAATCCAAGCACCAAACAAGTTAATCAAACAAACCAAAACATGAAAGTACAAAAGTTAAGCAAATAAAACCACGAAGTAAGATCAAACTTGTGAATTTCAAAGAGGACAATTCGAACCAAATAAAACACAATAACCAAGCTAAGAAAATCCGAGAATAAACAATCCCAAATATCAAACCAAGGCTCTTGATACCAATTGTAGGATATTCATATTAATAACATGTATGGTTTAAGTGGTTATGATTCGAATAATAGAATAAGAAGTAGAGAGAGGAAGAGAAGAGTTGGGAGTTCTAGAGAGAGAAAGTGAAAGAAAAACTTGTTGAATGATTAGAAGCTTCAACCCTCTCCCTTGGTGGGGAGAGGGTATTTATAGTTACATACTAATGCCCCATGAAACGGGCTGTGGAGTGAGCTGACAGTGGGTAAAGACCCGACCCACTCCACGAATAATAATTACAATTATATTAAACTAAACTACTACTAATACTAATAATTAAGTCTATGAGCTATCTTAATGCTAATAGAACATCAGGGTGACCGAGTCATTCATAGGAATATTCGTATTCCTAACATAAACCAGGGGTATAAGTGTCACTTTTGAAACTCCAGGGTAGAAACTATCATTTCACTAACGTTTAAGGGTATAAACTATCAATAATTGAAACTATAAGGGTATAAAGTGTAACATCTTATCTTATTACGGGAAATAGACTTTTTGGCCCGGTTTTCGATAAAAACTAAAATACGGAATATTTGTATCTCGACAACGATCGATCAAAACCTAAAAAGGAAGTATGATGAATATTATCATCCACTAAATTTTGAAGAGACTTCATGTTGTCTCACTTAACACCCGACAAAACACTTGCGATACAAATATTAAATCACGTATATTTGAATACGAATACTGAAACTTGACATACCAACTAAGGTCGCGTGTCGGAGCCGTTTATCCTCACAACTTGATTTGTTTTTCAATCAGACACTGTATCACCAAGGTAAGTTCATAGTCTAAGTTTTATACATTTTTCAAACTTGAGGGGAGATACAAGCTACAAACTGAATACAAGTATTTTTCTGTATACTATCCTGATTGATATTGCCTAAGTCACAATGTTGCTCCTTTTTAAAAGACCCTTATATAATGAACCATTAATCACTTGCGAGTGAACGCAAATACTGTGAATAGATTTATTGGAGTTGACAGCCCATTTGAGCTAGCCGAATAGATAGCATTGTGTTAGCCAGATTGATAGCCAAATGCACACTATTTGAGAATCACTAGGGAATTAACAAACCCCTACATGAGGGCACTATTATTTATATCATTTTATGATATCACACACGTTAACGTTTGAGTTCATGAGACTTAGAGCAATATATATACGCATTGTTATGCAATATTACTGTTTTAATATTATTCATCTTGTGTTCAACTTAACTATTATATAAACACTGTGAATTCTAACCTTTGTGTCGACACTTTTAGCATGTTTATCTCAGGTCCGTAATAAACGAGGATGACATGGAGGGGCACATATACTTCCTGAAGGCTAAAACCTAATTATCAATCGAAACTTGTTTAACAAACTATAAAACTACTCGGACCTCATTTTGTAAACTCTAATATTCGAATGATAAATCTTTTAAAATGACTCAATTAGAGATTGTATTCCTATTATTATAACTGTTGTGCCGTCGAGTAACACCCAACTTAAGTTCCGTTGCCTATCCCGAAATTGGGGGTGTTACAGATTGGTATCAGAGTTATAGTTATAGAGAAACGGGTCTAATTGAGACCTAACTATAATTATTTTTCCACAAAAATGTTTTATAGCCTCTCGCTTTCCGTGCGTTCCATCCTTCAGGTAATATTGTGACTTCTAGACAGTCTATGTAAACAAAAATTTTATATTGATATATACACACTCAACATACTTTCGAACACTTTATTTAAATAAAGAACTAAATACGTCTGCGTATGCCTATTCTAGGGCATTACGGCACAACCACATTCCCTCAATCCTGTACCTACTCCTATACTTTTGCTGTCTATGAAGCTTTCCCAAGATATTGTGACTGGATTCAATGTTCTATAAACTTTTCACGACCTTACGTAATAATCATTTACCTGAAATCTAATACACTCTATCGATTTTCCTGCTAAAAATACAAGATACGGGATTGCTATGGTACAAACTAATTTATCATCTACGAAAGCTGAAGTTTCAGCAAATTCCTTTACATTCATCAAGTTCTCTTCTGAAACTTTCATTATTAAAAGTATATGATTCTAGCCCATTGTGAACTGTTTTAGAACTTTTACGCGTATTTGACCTTTCACACTTAAATAACTACTCAAATAAAGTCCATCACCTCCACCATTGTCTACAAATTTCACTTCCTCCGTCCTAACCATTTGAGCTTGGAGAGAGAGCAAGGGCCGCTATTGCACAATACCTAGGCTACCTTCTCCCATTTTCACTCCTCCACCACGGGTGTTCAAGATAAGAGAAACTTCACAAGAAGCGATGGACCGAGACCCGTGAAAAGGCAAATGATCTGAAGAAACGTCACGGACAACTTAAACTTGAGATACCTTTGATATATGATAATGAGCTTAAGTTAATCTAGGAGATGATGAAGCGGAACGAAGATCTAATGATAGCTCAGACAAGGATTGCCACACTAGAGGTAGTAGTGGAAGATATCCAGGTTCGATACGAGGAGTACATACATATTCTCGTCAGCATGATTGCGGAGTTTGAAAGTCGTCTAGGAGTTCGATACGAGGAGTATATACAGATTCTCGTCTCATGGTTAAATAAGGAATTGTGCTCGGACACAAGGTGTCTGGAGCATGATTAGAAATTGACAAAGCCAAAATCGAAGTCATATCCAAACTTCCACCCCTACTACTAAAGGTATTAGATGTCTTTCTAGACATGCCAATTTTTACCAACGTTTCATAAAAGATATCTCCAAGATAACCAAACCTCTAACTAAGCTTCTTGAAAAAGATGTCCATTCAAATTTAATGAAGAATGTCTTTCGGCATTTGAAATATTGAAAGAAAAGCTTACAAGCACACCGATCATAGCAAGCCAAATTGTAATCTTCCATTTGAGTTAATGTGAGGATGCAAGTGACAACGCCGTTGGAGCCGTACTTGGCCAACGGAATGTGATACATTCATTTGATCCACTTCGCAAGCAAAAAATTGAATGTAGCTCAACAAAATTACACGATCACAAAAAAAAGAACTTATGGCTGTAGTTTTCGCATTTGATAAATTTTGATCGTACCTTGTTTTATTCAAAACAATTGTTTACACAGATCATGCAGCCTTAAAGTATCTCTTTAAGAAGCTAGATGCTAAACCTCGTCTCATACGATGGGTTTTGCTCTTGCAAGAATTCGATATAGAGATTGATGACATCAAATAAGTACATATTATTGTCATCATTTATCCTATTTATTTGACTTTGTTTTACTACATTATCTATGAGAATCGATACTTAATTGTTTGCTTTAGTAATTCTCAGGTAGAAACAAGGAATTGGTGAGACTTGGCAATTTTGGACGAATTATGGAGCAAAACAAGGAAGATGTCAAAAGTCTACTGAAATCCAAAAGATGCGTCGTATCTCTATCAACAGATACGCCGCAATATCATACTTAGATAAATTCGAAGACGATTGCCTGACTTTAAAGAATACGCCGCATTGAATTCTACCATGCGCCGCTTATGAAACTTTGTTCTACTCACCAGATACAAACCAAGATATTGAAGGACATGCGCCGTATAAAGATTCAAGTTACACAGCATCTGAAGACGGTGTACGAATATTCCAGAATATATTAATCTTGGACCCCACGCGAAATTAAGTACATGCGCCGCATCTACCTATGACATGCGCCGCATCGTGCCCTCAGACAGAAACTATAAATACCTCAAGACCTATACGAATTTTGTGTGCAACATAACCCGAAGGAGACGAACTCAGTCGAAGAAGAATCACAAGACACACCCAAATCAAAGATATTAGAGCTGTAAGAAGGTCCTGCATGTATTTAATTCATTAAGTAGTTTTGTTTTATTGTAATAGTACGCTTTAATTCATCAGGATTGATTGGTTGTTATCGGCTACCATACCGCACCCCTTAAAATTACTTTTCCATAAATTAAAGTCTATATGATGATGTTTTTGGTGACTTTTATTTGTGCATTGATATCCTCTGTGTTTAGTTGAGTCTTCCGGGCTACCATACCTGTTCCTCGCCTATTTAGCTGATGTCTTTAGAGAAATAGGATAAATATAAGTGATCATTAAGAGTTTACTTGCCGATACAATGAGATCCAACGAGACAGATAAGATTACGATACACTTCATATAGAACTAGCAATAAAACAAGTGACAAGCTACTTAACTATCAGGACAGGCCTTCTTCTGCTTCTAACTATCTATCTGTGTACGTTTTTGCTATTCGCTGATTCGTGCTCATTAGTTTAATTTACTGTTTAATAAAACCAAACTGTGTCAGTCTCTTAGGCTGAACCCCCTTTCGTTAGATTAGACTGTAAAACTAACTTAGGATATTAAAATACTGATTAGGTTAACTAGATAATACGTTACACTCTTAGTGATCGACACTCTACTCACCATTATATTCATACTGACCGGGTACACTGCTCGTTAAGTGTGTGTATTATTGATAAGTCGACTAAATATAAATTTAAAACTTGAGTAGGCATTAATACTACTAAACCGCAACGACACATAAAGCACCCATCAGAGATCAAAGACAAAAAAGGTGCTGAAAAAAATGTTGTTGATCATCTATCTAGAATTGTCAGGAATTCGTAATAAACGACAATTTTCCAGAGGAAATTCTAATGGAAATAAATTCAGAAAATGAACCATGGTTTGCAGACTTTGCAAATTTCTTGGTTGGGAAAGTTTTACGAAAAAGGATGAGATATTAACAAAAGAAAAAATTCTTTTTTGATCTAAAAAACTTCTTTTGGGAAGAGACACATCTTTTTAAGATATGTCCTGATGGGATCATAAGGAGATGTGTAGCAGATCCCGAAACTCGAACCATTCTAGATGAATGCCATCATGGACATACTGGAGGACACTATGGACCATCGATCACGGCCAGAAAAGTGTTAGAATCTGATTTCTATTGGCCAACGATATTCAAAGAAGCTCACAACCTAGTTCGCTTATGTAAAGCATGCCAAAAAACTATCAAAAAGAGACGGAATGCCTTTAAACTGTATCCAAATATGTGAGATATTTGATGTGTTAGGAATATAAATATTCATATGAAAGACTCAGTCACCCCTTGTATCTATTAGAATTAATTAGCTCATAGACTTAATAGTTTTAGCTTAGGTATCGAATCATATACATTTAGTTATCGTAGTATTCATGGAGGTAGGTCGGGTCTTTACCCACTGTAAACCCACTCCATAGCCCATTGGGGTACCAAGTCAATTATATACATACCCTTCTCCGGAGAGGGTTAGTTGGTCTCATAATAACACATACACAACAAGTGTGTTTTCTCTCACTAGAACTTCCCTCTCTCTCTCTCTCTCTCTCTCTCTCTCTCTCTCTCTCTCTCTCTCTCTCTCTCTCTCTAACTCTAACAATGTCTAACATGTTCTTCCATAATCCCCAAACTCCCGAATCATAAAATAATCAACATGATAATCGATCCTACAATTGGTACCAAAGCCATGGTTGTATTACTTGATGATTTTTATGTGGTTCGTATACTTTTTTGAATCTGTCTTACCCACATTTTTTTGAATATGGAATTTTTTTTCCAATATCTTTTGGTATACAGTTTTTATTCAAGCTTTCATTGTATGTAATGGTCAAGAAAAAAGTCTTCACACGGATTTCAAGGCAGGTTCATGCGTATCTGTTTACTTTGTTTCCCTTAGAGCAAGCACATCAGTAACACAAGTTAAACTTTAACTCAGCGCCACGTCAGCGCCACGTCAGCTTTAACACTTTAACTTTAACTCACAAAAAACACCCACATCAATAACTCAACCTTAACTCACATTAACTCAACTTTTCATATATTTTCAATTTCAACCCTAAACTAAAACTAATACTTCATTTTTTTAAAAACCATAACATTAAATCTAAAAATATATTACATTACGAAATAAAAAAAAACATTACATTACGAAGAAAAAAAAACATTACATTACGAAATTAAAAATACAATACGAAATAAAAAAAAAATACATTACGAAATAAAAATAAAAAGCATTACGAAATAAAAAGACCTAAAAAAATTACACCGAGGAGACATTTATTCATTGCGTACGCTTTGGCAACCCGTATTTTTCAATGATACAGTCCTTTTCCATATTAATCAGCTCCACTTAGTAAGGATCTTTGCTGGTAGTGTCGAGCAACAAAAATTCAAAGTCCCTCGACCGTATTGCTGATAATTGGTTTTCAGCGGTTGCTTGGTAAGCCTTGGACGCATCTTCACGTTTAGCCCGATACTCCTTGATATGTGCTTATTCACATATCTTTTATTCACCATTATTAGACTATTATAGACCAAAAACTAACATTCAAAGCCAAAGATATCGTGTTTTTGTGTTTATGACTGTGCAGGTAAGGATATTGCAAAAACATCATGAAAAGCAACCTAAAAGCCTAATACGAGCACGAGATTTGGAAAAGAGTCAAGAAGCCGAGTCAAAGATGAAATTTACTCAAGCAAAGCCCGTGACGATGTTTTCATTACTTAAAGGCTCGTGAATATGAAAGAGATACTTAATCGAAGATTAAAGATGATTATCATGTATAAGCTTCCCAAACTCGAGCAAGTGGTCACTTTTATATCATTGAAGACTTTTTGAAGACTCGTTAACATATTCCTCAAGATTACAAGGACTTAAGTTTACTTTTTAGAAGTCGTTTAGTAGTGTAATGAAAGTTTATGTGTTACTTTCATGAACAAATAGAGTTAAGGGGGCTAGATGTAAAAGGAATCCACCATGGCTACCCTTAAATACCCCCCTTAGGCTTCATTTGAGGAGAGTTAGAGTAGCCTTAATTAGTAGCTTATTTTCCAAGTTGTAGTGTAATTTTCTTTATGCAAGCTTTAAACTTTATGTCTTAATCTTCTTATTTTGCTTATTTCCTAGCTTATTTCAATCTTTCTTTTATTGCTTTTCATCTTATTCAAGCTTCTTTACTTCTATCTTGATCACAATAAGCTCATATAAGTCTTGCACCACCTTTGCATGAAAAGAAATTTTCGTGCCTTATGAATATGACTTGAGCTTATTTGGGTTTTGCTAGCTTGTGAAAGCTTATTTTACGTTTTACTTTAGCTTATTTAAGAGTTTACAAATCGTTGTTTTGGTTTTTCAATCTCTCTTTTGTGTTTAAACTAGCTTTTTAATTACAAGCCCTAGAAATATGTTTAGCTTATTTTGAATTCGTTAAGCTTCTTTAGCTTATTTTGATTGTTTGTTTTGCTTAATATTGAGTCTAAATAAGTTTCTATTAAGTTTCCATAAAAAGTTTTACGTAAAAATATTTCCAGTTCTTAAAAACTTAATATAGCGAGTATGCTTTTAGGGTTTAGCGAGTAG
Organism: Artemisia annua; assembly: GCA_014162995.1. NCBI lineage: Eukaryota > Viridiplantae > Streptophyta > Magnoliopsida > Asterales > Asteraceae > Artemisia > Artemisia annua. The sequence goes on from LBNU01038936.1 coordinate 205,462, forward strand.
GAGTATTTTATTTCGAGTTTAGCGAGTATGCTATTAAAATCCAGCGAGTATGAACTTGGCTGGAACCTAGCGAGTATGACCTTTTGAACTTAGCGAGTTAGGATTTTTAGCTAGCGAGTTTGGCTAGCGAGTTTGGTTTAGGTAGCGAGTATTAATTTTTAATTTTAGCGAGTTTCCTTTTCTTTTAGCGAGTATCAAAGATAGCGAGTATGGTTTGATATCCAGCGAGTTTCATTTTGAGTCTAGCGAGTATGGTCCCTAGCGAGTATCATTTGATTTTCAGCGAGCATGGTTCTAAAATCATAGCGAGTTTCATTTTTATCTTATGATAGCGAGTTTGGACTTTTTATTTGTTAGCGAGTTTCAATTTCTTTTTTCTTATCGAGTTTGAGTCTTTGTCTACTTTAATTTTCGAGTCTTAATCTCTTTTGTGTCGTGTACTGTTTATTTCTAAAGCCGAGCTAGGCTTATTTACACTCCATCGTTTATCGAGTGGAGTTTACTTTTATTCATTTCTTACCGTTACTCTGTCGAATTTTCGTTTAAATCTTTTTAACTTAGTTTATTTTTATTTTCACTTCTTTTATTTTCTTTTAAACATTTACTTTTCTTTTCTTTCATTTATAAAGTTAAAAACCAAAAACATTTTACATTTCGCATTTCATTTTCATTTCTTCTCTTCACTTAATCTTTCTTTCTTTCTTTCTTATTTCATTTTCTTTACGTTTTATTCAACTTATGTTTTCTTTTATCGTTCAACTTACTTCTTTCATTCTCGTACTTTATTTCTTTTAAGTTTTAAAGAAGTTTCGTAGTATAGCTAAATCCAAATCACATCTTTTAAACCCATTCATCTCACATAACTCACGACTCGAGTGACTAGATCCATTTCAACCCTCGTTGGGACTACGACCCGTGGTTCTTGCTTTCACTAGCTTAGAATCTTGCGATCACTCCTCGCGCAAAGCCTCCCCGAATTGGACTGACGAAACAGATCCTCCGGTACTCGTTCCCCCGGTGCTTGCCATTGACTCGGACTTTTGTTTCTTCGCAGCCCGCTTTTTTCCTATCGGGCGTGGTTGTTCATCATGACCAAACAAAGCCTCGTTTGCTTGGCTTGGGACATCACCGGTTAAATCAACCGTCTCCGGTGCGTCCCATTTCTTATGGGTACGCAAAACACCCCAAGCCTCCTCACTATTAAACGGAGCATTTTTGCTCTCGTTTTGATACATTTCCTTGGCATGTGTGAGGATATCCATTTCATTTTTTCCCACTTTTTTGATCGCGTTCGGCCCGTTTGAAACACGCGTTGAACTTTCCGCAAGAATGGTTCAACGTTCTCCACTTTGACTGTATCATATCTTTGCCGCGCTTATGATAATTTGCTTTGTTGAACTCATTTTGAACCCGCTGCCAAAACGTATCTTTGGGTTGAGAACGACCGACTTGTTCGTCCTCACTTGCGGCCACCCAACACGTTGCAAGTAATTTTTCTTCACTTGGGGTCCAACGTTCATGCTTGTTTCCCCCTGCTTCGATTTCGTCATCTTCAGTCATTGGTTCTTTGGTTTTTTTGGACTTTCGTTTAGTACGAGTTTTGGCTTTTTTTAGATGAGACGTAGGTGTTTCAGGAACTTCGTTAGTTTCCATTTGGGATTGTTGGGATTGTTGATTGAATTGGAGATTTTGAAAATCGGTGTTTAAGGTGTTTTGTTGTTGGGATTCTTGCCAAAATCTTAAAGTTTGATGTTGTTGATAAAGTTCTTGGCTCGACATACAGAATAGGTTTGGATTTTCCCAATTCGGGTTGGATGATGAACCAGCGTATGGGTTCCCCCACCCACCGAGGAGGTTCGTAAACGAGTTAGGATTGTTGTTGTTGCCTTGAGACATTTTTTTTTTTGGCTTAATTAGAGTTGTATGTAAGAAATATAGTTGAGTATGAAGTGGAAAAAATGAAAGTGTGGTAAATGGTATGTTATGATTGGTTTGAAAAAGTTTTGGAAAAAATGTTTTTTTTTTTTTTTTTTTTTTTTTTTTTTTTTTTACACCAAGTATCATTAGTTTACCGTTGGGGGTTGGGTGGGTAAATTGCAAAATTTTTTTTTAAAAAAAAAAATATAGCGCGTTAGTGGCCATTAATAAAGGGGCCCGAAGTGATTTTGTTTTGTTTTTTTTAATACAAAAGCGCACCCTTTAATCGGGGTTAGGTAAACCCACCCCTAATTGTGGCACGTTAACAGCCAGTTTTAACGCCCAGGGAGTTAGGAAGGTCCTCAAATTGGCCCTAAACCGCTGCTCTTAACGCCCCCGCGTTAATGTAATTGAAGTGAATGTTTGAATATAAAATACATAATGAAACAAATAAACGGCAGTGGAACAACATCACGCCACAACGGATCATATAGCCAATATGATTATCAAAAACAAACACCAACATGTTTATAGCTTTGTAGCGTGAAATCGGTTGCAAGCAAACGAATGGGAGACCTTCCCAGCCACGTTTGTAATTCACCAGCAACCAACAATAACCCCAGTTGACCCACAAGTAGAGTGCAAACGATCTATAGTGTTAGTCCACCACTAACACCCTCACCGTATAGCCCCTTGGATGCTAGTCTTAACCACGTAATGCACGGAATAAAATAAGCCTTTGAAATAAACCAAGATTCAAACAGCGAAGAGATCAACGAAAACGATAAAAACCGCCTAGGTAAGGGGTGTTTGTTTTGGCCGTACCAATATAAGAGAGAGGAGGAGAGTAATTTTGGTTAATTTTTTTTGTTTATCCACTTAATGAGAGAATATCTCCCATGATATTTGACCCAACAATTCAAGGAACCAAAAACTTCCCTTGGAGTCCGCCTAAAGGGCCGGCCACCCTATGGGACCCCGCCCAAAATGGGAATTCCCATGTTTGTGTTTCAAGTTCCCCCCCCAAGTGGATTAAGTAAGATATGACCCTTAAGCATTTGAAGCCCCAATAAGTGTTTCNACAGAAATAAGGATTATATTTTGATTGGGTTAACCAAAGAGAAATTACTATAGTTTTGAGCTGTGCCACAACAACAAAAGTATGTTTCATCGATATGATTAAGCGTTCGCGGCAAGTTGGCTTACTATATAGTCTTAGCTTCTATATATTGTTAAAAAAAAATCTCAAAAAATTGTAATTAACTCATTATCTTGTTTGCAGACGTGTTTGTAAACCGAAGATTTAATCGGCCAGCACCTTTACGTGCAGCGGAGATAATTCAAATGGTAACACGCGGAGAAGAACTCCTATCTCCTCCATTGTTACAAGACAAAACGACATATGGTAGAGTTAACAGTCCACCACCACCACCACAAGGAGGATCGACACGAGGCCAAACAACTTACGGCCGTATTAACCCAAAAGCGCCACCGTCACCGGCAGTAGCACCCTAACGGGGTGAAACAACTTATGGTGTAGAAAACCCAACTTTTACAAGTCAAACCAAGCAAACGAGCCCGAACCAAAGTGACTCAGATATACATGGCATGTATGGTCGAGATGACCCTAGAACACCACCGAGTCCCAAAGCAAATGGCTTACAAGGACATAGTATATATGGTCGAGATAACCCGAGTGTGCCAACCCCTCCAAAACCAGCCGCTCCAATTCGTCCAGTGCTAAGTGAGTATGCTCGCATTAACGGTAGTAGTGAATCTACCGATTTAGCGACATCAGTCGTGAATTTGCTAGCATCTTACGCCATTAGAGTATTTAACTTATATGGGGCTAATTAACGTGTAATTTAAGTATTTGTAGCTTACAAAAATGTATGTCTTGGACTCTTGGTCATAATAATTGTAAAATAGGTTCCTTATAATATTTTCTCGTCTCTAGTTCAAATGCCGTTTTTGAAAAACTCTTACATATGCTTAGTCATATTAAAACTAGAAAGATGATTAAGATATTTAAGGATGCTTTTAATATTATGACTAAACATGCATGAGTAGCATTTTGCAGTTTTTTTGGGTTAAAAGGTCAAAAGACCCGGTAAATACGTTTAAGTACAAAGGATATGGGTGAATCCCATATCTCAACCCGTTACATAGGCGAAAAGCTTACATAACAAGATACTTCCAATTCTCTAAATAAGAAAAACCACTACTCAAAAGGTACCATTAGACTCATATGAAAACAAAATTACTTTCTACCAAGACCTTTGAGCTTGATACCATACGTGTCATATAAAGCATCCAAATTCCCTGGAAGATCGTAGACCTGATCCGCATAGTCATTATAATCATAGTCATCATAATCATCTTCACGATCATAACCCCCACCAAATAGGTTCATGGACTCATCAAAAGTATTCATAACCTCCTTTTCATCACTGTCTGAAACAACAATCTCTTCCACCTTAGAGAATGGGTTAACCCTCTTAGTAGAAGAAGTAGACCCCGGATAATTGACTCGTCTCAGAACCAACAGGAATTGTCACACAGAGAAGGTTTCTTCGTAGTCAATTCCGTAGATTTGAGTGAAACCTTTTGCTACAAGACGAGCTTTATAGGTGTGTGCATTTCCATCCACGTCGGTCTTTATCTTGTAGAGCCATTTACTCCCAACGGTCTTAGCATTGGGAGGTAGGTCTACCTCGACCCAGACATCATTGTCTTTCATTGATTTCATTTCCACATTCATAGCTTCGTTCCACTTACCGCGTTCAGGACTCGATATAGCTTCTTGATAGTTAGCGGGTTCACTATGATCCCCTAACTTATGTTCCTCAGCATCGATATAGAAACCATATCGTTCAGGTGCTTGAGGTATCCTTTCGGATCTAAAAATGGGAGCAACATCTCGAAGAGGCTCAACACTTTCATGTTCAGTCTCATTTTGATGTTCACTAGTGTCACTAGAAGGTTGTGCATCTTCGCTTTGAAGTTCATCAAAGTCTACTGTGCTCCCACTTGCTTCTTGTGAAATGAGACTGCTCTCAAGAAACTCAGCATATCGAGCAACAAATATTTTGTTCTCGGGTGGGTAGTAGAAATAGTAACCC
>LBNU01038936.1:210842-229791 GCA_014162995.1 Artemisia annua
TATAGGTGATGTTTGAATATAAAATACATATGAAACAAATAAACGCAGCAGAACAACATCACCCACACGGATCCATATAGCCAATATGATTAATCAAATAACAACACAACATGTTTATACCTTTGTAGCGTGATCGGTTGCAACGAATGGAGACCTTCACCAACGTTTGTAATTCACCAACAATACCCAAGTGACCAAAGTAGATCACCTCTATGTGTTAGTCCACACTACACCTCACCGTATGCCCCTTGGATGCTAGTCCTTAACCACGTAATCACGGAATAGCCTTTGAATAAACAAGATTCAAAGGAAGAGATCAAGAAAACAAAAACCCTAGGTAGGGGTGTTTGTTTTGCCGTACAATATAGAGAGGAGAGGAGGGAGATAATTTTGGTTAATTGTTATCACTTAATGAGAGAATATCTCCCATATATTTGACCACAAATCAAAACCAAAACTTCCCTTGGAAGTCCCCTAATGGCCGGCCACCTATGGGCCCAAAATGGGCTTCCCATTTTGTTTTCAAGTCCAATGGATTAAGTACTATACTTAAGCATTTGAAGCCCAATAGTGTTTATGTGTTACGTTAGCTTATTTGTATGTCGTAAGTACAATAAACACGACATATAAGAAGTACCTAAGTGTATATAGTGTGGAGATTCTCGTCAAATAGTGTGGTGATGGCGCAAGTTCCTCCCGGAGGAAACGTCATCTTATCACTGATGAGCCTGCGGAGGAAGATGTGTCCACCACTGATGCGGAGAAAGATGCTTCCAAGTCTCCTTCCCCCATGTAAGTAACATAATTTACATGTACTTAGAATTTCTTGATTTTTTCTCTATCCATATATTGTATTGATGTTATAGAGTAACATCTATCTTTTTTGACGCGCAGTGTGGAGAAGACTAAACCATCTGAGGATGCTGTCTTTGTTGAAGAACCTGCACAGGAGAGCGCAGATGCGGAGCCCAAGGCGTTAGGGCAGTTGATGGAGGAGCTAGAGCTGGCCGCTGCGCGCCAAGCCACGCTGATTGCTCAGGTGAGAACGAGCTATTCCGGTGAGAGTAGCCGTTCTGCGCAGAAGGAGGAAGAAATCTCCTATCTGAAGGCGCAGTTGGCTAGCGCCCAAACTGAGTTGGGAAGCGCCAAGGCGGAGTTGGAGCGCTCTGATGCGTATGCGCGGAAGCTAGCTGATGAGAAGATGCAACTCTGGGCGCAAGTGAGCCAAGAACAATCTGCTTTTGAGCAATATAAGGCCACTTGTCTTTGGGCAATGAAGTACATGGAGCAGTATATGTCCAGGCACTTCTCTCGGCTAGAAGACTTCCGGAAGACTGTGGAGACTGCGCTGGAGAAGCAGGAGGAGAAGCTGCGCAAGCTGAGTATAGAGTACGATGAGGAACTGTACCCTCATTTAGTGTCTTCCATCACCGAGAGCAGGTAATGTCTGATTCATTGTCTCCTTTAAATTCATTGTCTCCTTTAAATTCATTGTTTGTGAACTTGTAATCTTATGTTGTTGTATTTGTAGGTGGCTGATCAGTCATGGCCTTTGCCTGGCTACGCTGAGCACGTTGGAATCCCCAGAGGTTGTGGGGGCTTTTGGGAAGGTAGTCCAGTGCGCCTTAGCACGTGGCGAGGCGTTGGCTGTGGAAAAACTTGATGAGGGCAAGCTGCTGACAGTGCCCATCTCTGAGGTGCCTGGTTATAAGGCTGATACTTACGCGGAGCTTGTTGCTGCGATGGAAGAAATGAAGCTGGTTGAGCTGCCTCACATCGCGCGACTGGAGCGTGACCAGGACTACCCAATCAGCGTCATCATGCAGGGGCTAACCTTGGCGAAACATCTGGTGGAGGGCGCTGAGGCACAACCGGATTACTATTTGAAGCCGGATGTGTCACAACTGCAAGTGCCCGTGTTCTCTCAGCCTCGCGACATCTTGAACCCGTTTGCTATTGAGAGGGAGGTCCCGCTGCAGAGATCCTTAGATGCCCATGCTTCTAGACTTGCTAAGAAGAAGGGCGTAAAAGGGAAGGCCATTATGTGTGGCGTCGGCGCAGCTCATCTCCCAAGGTCTGATGGGGTGCCCGTTAGCGTGCCAACGGTTGCTCCCAGCGATGCTGAGCTGTTGAAGAGGCTTGGGAATGCCAAAAATGCTGCAGGCCATAGTAGCAGCTCCCAGCTTAAGCGTACATCTAGTTTTTAGGCTTGTTTAGTGTTTTTTGCTTCTCCATAGATGAACAGTTTTGTATGTATAAACGCGTAGTTTATAATAAGAATAAGTTCATTTGTATATTTGCACTTATCTTTTTTGAATTGCATAAGGAATCGTACTGAAAAAAAGAGATTATAGAATCTCTAATCACTTATAATTGTATTTGAACTTGTTGTTCTTTGTTCATATTTTGTATGTGAATGATATTTGTACTTAGCTATATATCTTTGCATCAAGATGTCTAAGAATCAAAAACGTACTCAAAAGAAAATCATAATCGTGTATGAAGTTCATAAATTAAAGATCATAGTCGTGTATTAAATTTGTAACTTAGCAAAAAAAATCACAATTGTATATGAAATTTTACAAGTGTATGCAGCGTACTGCGAATATTATTTTAAGGAATCAAGAATTTTGGTTCCTAAGTTGTTAAACGCGCACAGTGTGCAATATTTGCGCATCCGTCGTGGGGTGTACAATGAACTTACGCCAACGTCTTGAGCGTAAGGTGTTTAACAAGGATGCGTGATCCGGTGTTGATGGGTTTGCAACCCTCTTACTCAACGAGTTATTTAGTAGGTTTACTCATCCTTTTACCATCGTGGGTATTTATAAGTGCATGCACGCCATGTAGGTAAAGGGTAATGTAACCAACATATTGAAAGATAAATAGTATTTAAATAACAATGTAAAGAAAATGTATCGCGGAGTTAGCTAGAGACCGCGAATTTGAATTAATACTTGCAAGTTTTTGTAAAAATGAAGAAAATTACTTGTCTAAATAAAAACAAGAACATAAATACATGGATATTTATTGAGCACTTACTAAAGTGCGGAGGTGTCCATGTGTGGGGCCGTAGCCTTTCCTAAAGATAGCATCTCTTGAGATTGCAGATGTTCCATGTGCGTTGTAGCTCCTGGCCATCTTTGTCACGCAGCTTGTATGCGCCTTTTCCTAGTGCTTCAATGACCTCATAGGGTCCTTCCCACTTTGGTCCAAGCTTTCCTGTATCTTCTGCGTGGCTTGCATCGTTTTCGCGGTATACAAAGTCGCCTGGTCTGAATGAAGTGCTTCGTACTTTAGTGTCGTAGTATCCCTTCATCTTTGACTTGGCTTTTGCTTCACGTATAGCTGCGCATTCGCGCCTTTCTTCCAATAGGTCCAGGTCTATACGCCTTTCATCATCATTGGTTGCCACATTAACTTCCGCAGTATGAATAGTTGGCATCCCAATTTCGGCTGGTATAACAGCTTCTGTCCCATAGACAAGAGAGAAAGGGGTGCCCCCATTACTGACTTTGATTGTTGTGCGGTGCGCCCATAATACATGCGACAATTCATCCACCCATCTTCCTTTGTGGATATCTAGGCGCGCCTTAATTCCTTCTCCTAGGCTACGGTTTGCGCGTTCAACTAGCCCATTGGTTTGTGGGTGTTTGACTGACGCGAAGTGTTGTGTTATGTTTAGCTGTGCGCACCAATCTTTGAATGGGTTATCACGGAATTGTTTTATTATCTGAGATGATCTCCCCAGGTAATCCAAAGCGGCATACTATGTTGTCCCAAATGAATCGTTTTACTTGATTAACTATTATCGTCGTTACTGCTTTTGCCTCAATCCACTTAGTGAAGTAATCTATTGCCACAATAAGGAATTTCAATCCTCCTGCTGCAACAGGAAAGGGACCAGCAATGTCGATACCCCACTTGTAGAATGGCCATGGCGAAGTGATGGGTGTTAGCTCTTGCTGTGGTTGGCGTGGGATAGGCCTGTGTACCTGGCAGTCGCTACACTTCCTTATCATATCACGCGCATCACGGTGCATAGTGGGCCAGTAGTATCCTGATCTCAAGGCTCGTGCTACAACAGACCGTGGTCCTGCGTGCATACTGCATGAACCAGCATGGATCTCTCGGAGTACGTAATCTGCCTGAAGAGGTCCAACGCACCTAAGCCATGGTTGTAAGAATGAGCGCCTGTATAAGACGCCATCTCTAAGTTCGAATCGCTGCGCTGTGCGCCGTATCCTTCGAGCCTCCTTCTGCTCTTGGGGCAGTATGCCTTTACTTATGAATTCGATGATAGGGGTCATCCACGTAGGACCTTGTTCCTCTATCACCGTAGATACTTCCATCTCTGAGATGGATTTGTCTTTGAGAATTTCCACCAATACCTGTTTTGACAGGTGTGCGAAACTTGTAGAAGCAATCTTGCTCAGCGCATCTGCCTTTTTGTTTTCCCCTCTTGGAACTTGTTTGATTGTAAACCTGTCAAATCCTTGAATTAATGATTTGGTCTTGTCGAGGTATTGGATCATATTATCCTCTTTAGCCACATATTCGCCTGACACATGGTTGGCTACTAGTCGAGAATCCACATTCGCCTCTAGGTTGCGTACGCCCATTCGTGTTGCAATGCGCAGTCCAGCGATTAGGGCTTCATATTCTGCCTCGTTGTTCGTGGCTGTGAATTCAAAACGTAGGGCGTAAGTGAATTCCATTCCTTCTGGGTTAGTGAGGATAAGGCCTGCGCCTGAGCCGTCTACACATGAGGATCCATCTGTGAATAGGATCCATGGTTCTTGCAGTTCCGCCTTGGGTTGTGGAGCTATATCATCGGTGTCTGGTTTTTCAATGATGAAGTCTGCGAGGACCTGCCCTTTAATCGCAGTGCGTGGCCTATAAGAGATGTTATGCTCACCTAGCAATACACTCCACTTTTGCAATCGCCCAGATGCGTCAGGTTTGGAGATAACTTGCTTGATGGGTTGGTCTGTGATCACCACTATAGGATGCGCTTGGAAGTACCTGCGCAGTCTTTTAGCTGCAAACACTAGTGCCAAGACCAATTTTTCCATTGGACTATAGTTAATCTCCGTTTTCTTAAGCGCTTTGCTCACGAAATACACCGGTGTTTGTACTAAATTTCTATCCGTCAGTAGCACTGCGCTAACTGCTCCCTGAGTCGCGGATAAATACATGATCAACTCCTCCCCTGGCCGGGGTGCGACTAGCTTGGGAAGCGCCACTATATGCTGCTAAGCTGAATGAAAGCTTCTTCCGCTTCCGTGGTCCACCGAAAGTCTCCCTTTTTTGTACACTTCTTGAGTGTTTTAAAGAGTGGGAGTGATTTATCCGCTGACTTGGACAGGAATCTGTTTAAGCCAGCTAGTTTCCCATTAAGGGACTGGACTTCTTTCGGCGTGCGTGGCGAAGGAAGTTGGATGACGGCCTCTGTTTTCTCTGGGCATGGTTTAATGCCATCTGGTTCTATCAAGTATCCTAAGAACATGCCTTTTGTAGCGCCAAAAGTGCACTTCTTAGGATTTAACTTCATGTTGATCTTCCGTAGTGTTATGAATGTTTCTTCAATGTCGCGCACTACTTCGCCTTCAGTATGGCTTTTTATGACAAGGTCATCCACATAGACCTCTAGGTTGCGGCCCACTTGTCTTTCAAATGCGTTGTCTACCAAGCGCTGGTAAGTGGCGCCCGCATTCTTTAGGACAAAAGGCATCTTCGTATAACAATAAACACCTTGGCTCGTGTGGAAGGCTGTCTTTTCCTCGTCTTCCTTAGCCATTTGGATTTGGTGGTACCCTTTATATGCGTCCAAGAAACATTTAAATGAGTATCCGCATAAAGATTCCACCTTCCAATCTATCTCTGGCAATGGATAGCAGTCTTGTGGACATGCCTTGTTGAGATCAGTGAAGTCTACGCACATCCGCCAACTACCATCCCTCTTTTTAACCATCACTGGATTAGAAATCCAGTCATGGTAGTAGACTTCTCGCATGATACCCGCGTCCACTAGCTTATGCACTTCCTCCAAAATGGCTTTTGCGCGCTCTGGAGCTTGGCCACGCTTTTTCTGCCTCACTGGGGGATATCCTTGTCGGATTTGCAGCTTGTGTTCTGAGATTGATCGCGGCACCCCAGTCATGTGCTTTGGTACCCATGCGAAGATATCCAGGTTTCTTTGCAGGATTTCGCATACGGCTGCTTTGCCTTTATCAGACAGCGACCCCCCGAGCGATACCTGTTGCTCTGGGTAATCAGGATGAATGGCTACTTTCAGGTTTGGTATTTTGGTTGCGCTCTGTTCTGGAGTGTGTGTTGTTTCACTATCACCGTAGATACTTCCATCTTTGAGATGGATTTGTCTTTGAGAATTTCCACCAATACCTGTTTTGACAGGTGTGCGAAACTTGTAGAAGCAATCTTGCTCAGCGCATCTGCCTTTTTGTTTTCCCCTCTTGGAACTTGTTTGATTGTAAACCTGTCAAATCCTTGAAATAATGCTTTGGTCTTGTCAAGGTATTGGATCATATTATCCTCTTTAGCCACATATTCGCCTGACACATGGTTGGCTACTAGTCGAGAATCCACATTCGCCTCTAGGTTGCGTATGCCCATTCGTGTTGCAATGCGTAGTCCAGCGATTAGGGCTTCATATTCTGCCTCATTGTTCGTGGCTGTGAATTCAAAACGTAGGGCGTAAGTGAATTCCATTCCTTCTCGGTTAGTGAGGATAAGGCCTGCGCTTGAGCCGTCTACACATGAGGATCCATCTGTGAATAGGACCCATGGTTCTTGCAGTTCCGCCTTGGGTTGTGGAGCTATATCATCGGTGTCTGGTTTTTCAATGATGAAGTCTGCGAGGACCTGCCCTTTAATCGCAGTGCATGGCCTATAAGAGATGTTATGCTCACCTAGAAATACACTCCATTTTTGCAATCGCCCAGATGCGTCAGGTTTGGAGATAACTTGCTTGATGGGTTGGTCTGTGATCACCACTATGGGATGCGCTTGGAAGTACCTGCGCAGTCTTTTAGCTGCAAACACTAGTGCCAAGACCAATTTTTCCATTGGACTATAGTTAATCTCCGTTTTCTTAAGCGCTTTGCTCACGAAATACACCGGTGTTTGTACTGAATTTCTATCCGTCAGTAGCACTGCGCTAACTGCTCCCTGAGTCGCGGATAAGTACATGATCAACTCCTCCCCTGGCCGGGGTGCGACTAGCTTGGGAAGCGCCACTATATGCTGCTAAGCTGAATGAAAGCTTCTTCCGCTTCCGTGGTCCACCGAAAGTCTCCCTTTTTTGTACACTTCTTGAGTGTTTTAAAGAGTGGGAGTGATTTATCCGCTGACTTGGACAGGAATCTGCTTAAGCCAGCTAGTTTCCCATTAAGGGACTAGACTTCTTTCAACGTGCGTGGCGAAGGAAGTTGGATGACGGCCTCTGTTTTCTCTGGGCATGGTTTAATTCCATCTGGTTCTATCAAGTATCCTAAGAACATGCCTTATGTAGCGCCAAAAGTGCACTTCTTAGGATTTAACTTCATGTTGATCTTCCGTAGTGTTATGAATGTTTCTTCAATGTCGCGCACTACTTCGCCTTCAGTATGGCTTTTTATGACAAGGTCATCCACATAGACCTCTAGGTTGCAGCCCACTTGTCTTTCAAATGCGTTGTCTACCAAGCGCTGGTAAGTGGCGCCCGCATTCTTTAGGACAAAAGGCATCTTCGTATAACAATAAACACCTTGGCTCGTGTGGAAGGCTGTCTTTTCCTCGTCTTCCTTAGCCATTTGGATTTGGTGGTACCCTTTATATGCATCCAAGAAACATTTAAAAGAGTATCCGCATAAAGATTCCACCTTCCAATCTATCTCTGGCAATGGATAGCAGTCTTGTGGACATGCCTTGTTGAGATCAGTGAAGTCTACGCACATCCGCCAACTACCATCCCTCTTTTTAACCATCACTGGATTAGAAAGCCAGTCATGGTAGTAGACTTCTCGCATGATACCCGCGTCCACTAGCTTATGCACTTCCTCCAAAATGGCTTTTGCGCGCTCTGGAGCTTGGCCACGCTTTTTCTGCCTCACTGGGGGATATCCTTGTCGGATTTGCAGCTTGTGTTCTGAGATTGATCGCGGCACCCCAGTCATGTGCTTTTGTACCCATGCGAAGATATCCAGGTTTCCTTGCAGGATTTCGCATACAGCTGCTTTGCCTTTATCAGACAGCGACCCCCCGAGCGATACCTGTTGCTCTGGGTAATCAGGATGAATGGCTACTTTCAGGTTTGGTATTTTGGTTGCGCTCTGTTCTGGAGTGTGTGTCGTTTCACATGTAACCGTGTTACATTCTTCAGGTGGCACAGCGTTATTGTAGAGGGTGACAATGCCGCCTTCTACTGGGAATTTAAGCATCCCATGTGCTGTGGATGGTACCACGCGCATGGCTGATATTCCCGGTCTTCCAATAATGCCATTGTATGGCGAAGGAGACCTAATCACCATAAAGTTCATCCAAGCTGTTGTGGAGTGCTCCTTATTACCAACAGCGACTAGCAGTCGCAGCTGCCCCATGGGCCATATCTTCTCTCCTGTAAAGCCTGTCAATGACGTCGCGGCCGGGACTAACTGACTTTGTATCTCAGGTCGCAACCTCTTGAAACAATGTTCATACATTATATCTGCGGACGCCCCTCCATCAACGTACATGCGGTGGATATCGTGACCCCCCGCGCTTATCTTGATGGTGAGTGGTTCCGCCACTGCGTTGTCCGCAGTCAAAGTGGGGAAAGAAATTTCACTTCCGAAAGAAAATCTTTGGCTGACTTTTTGCCTAACCTTTCGCTGCCATGATTGTATCATGTAGATGGTGTCAGCCTTATCTTTAGGTGCTTCTTTCTTGGGTACCGTCTTTTGTCTGTCTTTCCCATCCTTGATGTTCTTCACTAAGTGGTCCATCCTGCCTTCCTTTACCAACTTATCAATTAGTTGGCGCAATTGGACGCACTCATTGGTTGTGTGGCCCTTCTGTCCGTGATATTCGCAGTACCCATTTCCTGTGCGCTGCGCTTCTGGGGTGCGCATTGGTGGGGGCTTAGGGAATTTTGCGCCCTCTGTTACGAATATCTCTCTCGGAGTTTTTGTTAATGGGGTGTACTTGTCGTTCCCCCGTCCGCCTCCTTCACTGCGATAGTTCTTATTACGGTTGCTGCTCTGGTCATTGGATTGTCTCTTGGACTGTTCCTGTGACCTATAGTTTTAGTAGCCTTTTCTGCTATCTGCGGCAGCAGCTTCTCCTTAGATGAAGGACCTCGTGCGCTTCATGAGTTCATCAAAGGTTTGGGGAACCTTATCGTTCAACTTCTTGATCAGTTCTGGGTAATTAATTCCATTCATAAACCCTGAGATTTTTAGTATCTCTGGACATGCCTTGACATGTATGCATTCGTCCTTGTAGCGCTCCATATAAGCGCTTGTGGATTCCCCTTGACGCTGTTTTACCCTAGCGAGTTCCACAGGGTTCTTGGCGCACTTCTTTCTCTGAGTAAAGTTCAAACGAAACGCCTTCCGCAACTCTTCAAAACCATCAATGCTTCTACGTGGAAGCTTACTGAACCAGTTTCGCGCATTCCCCACTAATGTAGAGTTAAACATATGACACCACACAGGTTGTGGCCAATTTTCGATTGTAGCTGCTGACTTGAAAATTTTTAGGTGGTCATCAGGATCACCTGTCCCATCATAAGTTTTAACATTAGTAGGCATACGCCTTCTCTTGTTTTCTGAGAAATTACTTATGCGTTTTGTAAACGCATCAACCTTTTGGCGGCGCCAGGGACGAGACATGTATTCATCTTCCTGGTCGCGGTGTTTTCCCCTTGATTTCCAGTGTCCGGTTTCTTCATCCTCGCTGTCCGAGGAGTTACTTTGGGATGGACTTATACTTTTTCGGCTCTTGCGCCTACTATTGTCGGAATCCGAGCTTGATCTTCTGCGGCGCTTGCGCCGACTGTCATCAGAATCTGAGCTCGAAGGACTTTCACTTGGGGAGTACCTTCGCCCAAGTCTATCATGGACTCTGCGCCTACCAAGCCTAGCGTGGACATTGGTACACCACCCATCATTTTCGTGCTCCTCCAGATACTGTGAATCAGTTTCTTCATCATCTGCCATCTTGCTTTCGATCCTGGTGAATACCGGGTGTCGGCGGTTNGGTTGTGGCCAATTTTCGATTGTAGCTGCTGACTTGAAAATTTTTAGGTGGTCATCAGGATCACCTGTCCCATCATAAGTTTTAACATTAGTAGGCATACGCCTTCTCTTTTTTTCCGAGAAATTACTTATGCGTTTTGTAAACGCATCAACCTTTTGGCGGCGCCAGGGACGAGACATGTCTTCATCTTCCTGGTCGCGGTGTTTTCCCCTTGATTTCCAGTGTCCGGTTTCTTCATCCTCGCTGTCCGAGGAGTTACTTTGGGATGGACTTATACTTTTTCGGCTCTTGCGCCTACTATCGTCGGAATCCGAGCTTGATCTTCTGCGGCGCTTGCGCCGACTGTCATCAGAATCTGAGCTCGAAGGACTTTCACTTGGGGAGTACCTTCGCCCAAGTCTATCATGGACTCTGCGCCTACCAAGCCTAGCGTGGACATTGGTACGCCACCCATCGTTTTCGTGCTCCTCCATATACTGTGAATCAGTTTCTTCATCATCCGCCATCTTGCTTCCGATCCTGGTGAATACCGGGTGTCGGCAGTTACTCCTCTCGCGCTTCTTTTTTCGATGGCGCGGTGGAGATGCTTCATCATCTGGGTCGAAGTTGAGTCGGGATTGTATGCTCTGGTTTGACCTCTTTTTTTCTTCCTCCCGCATGAGAGCGGCTAGGGTTTCGTAGTTTTGGGACATAAAATCGCCTGGTACTACCTCTGGCGCAACTCCAGTAAGTACGCGGAGGTCTGTCTCCATGTCAAGGCCCTTGTTCCGAATAGGTGCATCTGGCGGCTCGGTAGGGTTCCCTTCTGGCATGGTTAGGGGAGTGCGCTGTAGATCTTCCACGCCAGTACTTGTCGCAGTGGCGTGAATAGTTCCTGTGAGGGGTCCTAGGCGCACTGGTTGTTCCAGATCTGAATCTGATCTTTGATTCCTAGGCGCATTGGTTGTTCCAGTGGCCTGTTTAGGTGCTGCCTCACTTGGCTGCTTTTTCCCATGTAAGTTGCCATGGGGTTTCTTTGCTTGTGGAGTCCGCTGGCTTAAGTTTCCGGAATTTGTCATTCTAGAAGTTAGCAGAATTCTTAGTGTAGGGTCCCACGGATGGCGCCACTTGTTAATACAAAAGTTGGGCGTTCCTTGTCTTGAGTACCAATTCGGTTGTAATACTTGAGACCTGCGTACTAAGAAAACAAAAAGACAACGTTAGGCTTATTGTGGGATTGTTTCCCACGATTATCCTCCGGCATGAGAGTAAGTAATTGGTTTTAGGGTTTATAGAAGAGTTAGGGTTGTGATATCGTACCTTGAATGAGAGCCGAGATGCCCTATATATATACATACGAAACCTTATCGGCTAAGTGTTCCTCACTCTTCGGCGTGTCCGCCTATATCGGATATTTGATATATATCCCACAAATAAGAGATATCCAATATCCAAACTATAAATAACTTTGGGTTTGGGCCTCCGTGAGCCCAAAACATTACCATAGTAGCCCACTCGTGGTGGGCTTAAATGCTAGTGACATCCAAAAGTCGGGTTCTTGACCCGAATGTAAACTATACGTCATCATTTGCATTTTGACTAAAGATGAAGACAGACTCTTGACCATGACCACAATCCAACTATACCATATACTCTATTGTGACTTCAGTTTTTAACACATCATTAGTCCAAGCAAATCCAAGAAAATAATGAACAGAAAAAAGAATCTATGAAGAGAAAGACCACAACCACAGTCCGTCCACAATCAAACCAATACCACTAACAACACCAATCCTATTCTAGACACAACCAACGGACCCTCACCGTCAGTCTCCAACTCTTATTCAACTTATAACATTAAACGAAAACAAATTCTAATCGATCTCAGATTATTTCAAACTTTATTGCTAATCTTTTATAAGATTTTTTTTTGTTTGAAATTATTATCATCATCAATCCTTTTTGGAAGCTTTGCTTCCTTAAATATCCGAAACTAACAGATTTGATCTATAACACAATTGTTACAATCATTTCTCGTTTCGCTCGTGACCAAAATCAAAAACAAAAAACAACCTACCTGTGATCCTTTTGAGACCCTGTCAAAATTGATTCGGACTTGAGTAGACAACATCAAAGGTACAGTTATGTATTTGTGGCTGCTTTGATTCGATCAGTAAGGCTGGTATTCGATTTGAATTCGATAAGATGATGAAGACAGACTTTGATGATGATGATGAGATTAGATTAGACGTCTGATGTGGTACAGTTATAATTGTAGCTGTGATTTGATGATTTTGATAGATGAGTTAGGTGGGTGAGATAACAGATGGAAGGTGGCAGATAGTTTGAGGAATACGTGTGTTAGGGTTACTTATGCTAATTATTAGGGTAGTAACCAATTTATATCATTCATGTGAATGTATGGATCGGGGAATCGTTCATTGGATTTGGGCTTTGAGTTGTGATCCAGATTTTGGACTTAATTACTAAAAATGATAGAAACTTGAATTGGGCTCGGGCTGAAATAAGTTAAGTATCCTTTCTTCTCTTCATGTGTGTTGTCAATGGTAAAGAATTGATCACATTTGAACACCCATCCGTAGACATCATCACCTTGGAACTTGGGAAATTTCACTTTAGCCAACCTACTGAACTGATTAGCATTTCTTCCACCATCAGTGTTCATCACTTGGTTAATCTGGATACCCAAAGTTGATATAGCATTGTTCATATATAGTCACCAAAGATTGCCTGATTTTTGCCGAAGCATCTTCCACACACTGTTTGGATACTCCTTCATCATTACTAGAACCAGTAATTCTAGTTTCAGGAGCCATGGAATTCATTTGTTTGATATTTTCTTGACTTCTTGGATTGATGTTATTAACTGTTACTCCTTCTTCTTCAATTGAGCAACAATTAACAACTTTATAACTGTTTCTTGGTTGTTCACATGATCGTTATGAATGTTTGACACTTGATCTTGTTTCTGAACGGAATAGCATACACTTTGTCGGAATTTGACAGGAGAGGATGATCAGAGTTCCAGGATAGCAGCTCTGAACCACTTGATACACACCCCTAGGACCACTTAAGATTGATAATTGATTACAATAGCTTGGACATTCAAGAAATAAGAACGGAATAGTCGAAAGCCTTGTTGTATTATCAATGGTGAATTTGGTTGTTACAATTTGTTACAAACGGTTACAAAATGAATTGGAATAGAGAGAATTTGAGAAAGAAACAATTAAACTAACTAAATTAAAGGCTAATGACTATTTAAAATGCGGTTTTGGAGCCATATTCTGTTAAGAGCTTTTCTAGAGAAATACATGTGCATCTCACATCATAGATAAATCTCACACGTGTTCCTCACATGCCTACAATTGCTCTTAACACAAAGTAACATAATGTAATTCATGGAATAAATTCACGTGTATGAAAAACAAAGGTTCCAAGTTTAGCAAATGTAGGACCGTAGATATAACAACTTTATCACACTATACAGAGCACTAAGATTGGTGGAAAGAGAGAAGTATGTGTATTTTTAGAGAGAGAAAGTAGAAAGAAGAAGAGAGAATATTATTAAAGAAAACACACATTTACACACTCAAGCACGCCACATAAATAGTGTGGTGTCTTTTATACATAAGACATAAGGCTTTTCATGGGCCTTATCACGGGCTTTAGTTGGTGGACTTGGGTTTACTATATTCTTAAGCTTACATGATTAACTAGTTACATATTAGATTACTCAAGTCCATGAGCCCATTAACAAAACTATAACATAAACTAAGACACGTATACAAAGTTCATATGACTGGATTGATCGCCACTTTTCTTTAATGCTAACAACAAACTTCATCGTATATCGGTTATGTCTTCATATTATTTCGATGTGGCCTAATAGACATGTTGTTGTACAATTCGACAATAATCCGAATATCGAAACAAGGAATCTAGAGCTTCCACGTCGATGAGTACCGAGCTGCAACACCAAACACGAATCCCGTGTTGGACAAACAAACAAAGAAGAACAAGAAACTACAATGATATCGACAAGATTATAAATAATATGCACACGATATTACCCTTGAACACCCGTTTGTTAAAACCAATAAAGCTTACAATTCGAGAAAGAAAAATGTAGAACAAGCATCCCCCCACCTCAATTTATAGAGATGAGGGGATGGAAACCTTCATCTAGTATCGGTTAAGGAAACCACAACCGAACCTAGATAAAGCATATCTTGCCTTGCACTCCAAGCTACCTAATCCTATTTTATGTCTAACACCTATTCTAATTATAAGGTACACTTAAACACCTAGCTATGTTAATGTTGCTCCTAATATCCTATACATGTCATTGTTCCCCTTCCTAAGCACTTGGGCGTACTATTGTCTTTTGTTATGCGAAGTTCCTTTATAGATTTAGGCCTGTGCTCCTTTAAGTTTTTTATAGTTGACAAACAAGAATCTTACATTGGGTGTAATTGTTCTTGTTAGAAACCCAGCATATCCCAATATAAACTCAACATAGGAAAATTTGCAAAAGGTTAGGTTAGGTGAACGCAACATGAGCTTGAGGGTTACTCTCAAGAGAACTGATAAGTTTCCAGATTCTATATAGACTAGTCATATGCTGAGTCGCTGATATGCAGAAGGATCTTTGTAGAAAAGAATCCACGAAATCCATAGCAAGAGAAAACTAAAAGAGAGATGAGTGATTCTTTGTATGCGACTTGTTTTAATTAGCAGTGTTAGGATTAAAGGACGAAACAAAAAAACTAATTTGACAAACTAAGAAGAAGCTTTATTCAGTATTGTTGATTTATGTACATAGGTACCAAATATTCAAAAGTAAAAAAATTTATAAAGCTGCTAATGTCTATTATTTATAGACCAAACTAACTGACCTATGACTAATCCTTATTTGACTCAAACACAGCGAACTAACACCTATCTAAACACAAAAATTACCAACTCGTGGATAGAAAATCATGGGTGATCGCTCACATGCAAGGTGTTCCCCTTTAAAAGTCTTTGTTTGTAAAACCCACATTTTCTTGACGTGATTAAATTACTAAAATACCCTCCATTTTGAAATTTTGAAGAATTGAGTACATTCACCAAACAAGCCCTGAATCAAAAACGGTTATCGTACAATCACAAATATGAACTTGTAACTTCAAGTAAATGTTAATTGAGCTACTACAACATCATATGAACTCAAGAATATGAAATTGGGATTAAAACGTAAGTATTGAACGTTACGTGACCTAACGGGTCCGAAAACCTCCATAACTTGTACACAACATATAAAATAAACTACACCTTATATCCTAAGTATAATTTTACATATTATTGGTCAATGTTGACCTAATCTCTCTCCATATATTCCGCCCCCCCCCTTAAATGGGATTGAAAACTTGCCAAAAATACTTTAAATCAAATCAATTACATTAAAAACACCATTAAGCCTCATATTTTCCTTAAACATAAAATTTGTACCATTTTCCTCTTACTCCCTTCTCTCTAAACGACACACACAAAAGAAAAACACCAAAACCTTGTTCCTTGATCCTTGGAAAAATATTTTACGTGTTCGTGGAAGCATTTGGTGCACATTGGTGATCATTTGGAGGCTTTTGGAGGCATCCTTGGTGTTTATTTGTCCCATTCGAAACCTACATAAACCCCTTGAAGGGTTTGGTATTTTTCTTGCCCTCTTGATTAATTCCTTGTGTTTCTTTTATCTTGAATATCATTATACGCAAAGATCAAAAAGCTACAAAGTGATATACATAAACTATACATGTAACCGACCCATGATAATATTTATGAGAGAATTGATAAACTTTGATTACCTTGATGATTTTTGATGCTTGATGATGATAACATGTTTATAATGATGATATGATATGAATTAGATAATTAAGTTGTTAATTATAGGATTAAAAGGGGTAAAGGAATTAGGGTTTATGCGTTGTTGATTTGGGACATATTTGTTAGCCGAATATGTATGCATCATCAAATGAGTTTGGTAAATAGGTAGTTCATAATTTTTGTTTGTAAACTCAGTTTAAGGTCCAAATTAAGTGTTCCAATTGGTTTGGATGTGATTGAGGTTGATTTGGTTGTGTTTTTGAATTTTATGTGATGGTATGCCAAAACTGTGATTTCAGAAATTATTTTCAGTCATGGTTTATGATTTTTCATCTCTAAACCAGAAGGAATTAGAAGCTCTCCTTTTACAGGAGTTATATTTGCGTTATGTTTAACCTTCTGGAATTTTTGTGGATTTTTCCCATGTGTTTAAATGGTTATGTTAAGTGCAAACTTTCTGCATGTTTGTGCAGTAAATTTTCTGGGTAGGTCTGGGAAAACGATTTTTCATATGGAGCTACACTTAAAAATAAAATCTGGAAAAATTCATTAGACTCTCAAGACATATGTGCTTCTGTGAGAATTTTGGTGATTTTTATTTTGGGATTCTGATACGTTTGAAAAATTAATTTAGTGGGCTAAATTCTGTTATAAAACTAGTCATTTTATATGCATGTGTCATATATATGTTTAATGTGTTATNTCTTTGTCCCATTCGAAACCTAGATAAACCCCTTGAAGGGTTTGGTATTTTTCTTGCCCTCTTGATTAATTCCTTGTGTTCCTTTTATCTTGAATATCATTATACGCAAATATCAAAAAGCTACAAAGTGATATACATAAACTATACATGTAACCGACCCATGATAATATTTATGAGAGAATTGATAAACTTTGATTACCTTGATGATTTTTGATGTTTGATGATGATAACATGTTTATAATGATGATATGATATGAATTAGATAATTAAGTTGTTAATTATAGGATTAAAAGGGGTAAAGGAATTAGGGTTTATGCGTTGTTGATTTGGGACATATTTGTTAGCCGAATATGTATGCATCATCAAATGAGTTTGGTAAATGGGTAGTTCATAATTTTTGTTTGTAAACTCAGTTTAAGGTCCAAATTAAGTGTTCCAATTGGTTTGGATGTGATTGAGGTTGATTTGGTTGTGTTTTTGAATTTTATGTGATGGTATGCCAAAACTGTGATTTCAGAAATTATTTTCAGTCATGATTTATGATTTTTCATCTCTAAACCAGAAGGAATTAGAAGCTCTCCTTTTACAGGAGTTATATTTGCGTTATGTGTGACCTTCTGGAATTTTTGTGGATTTTTCCAATTTGTTTAAATGGTTATGTTAAGTGCAAACTTTCTGCATGTTTGTGCAGTAAATTTTCTGGGTAGGTCTGGGAAAACGATTTTTCATATGGAGCTACACTTAAAAATAAAATCTGGAAAAATTCATGTAGACTCTCAAGACATATGTGCTTCTGTGAGAATTTTGGTGATTTTTATTTTGGGATTCTGATATGCTTGAAAAATTAATTTAGTGGGCTAAATTCTGTTATAAATCTAGTCATTTTATATGCATGTGTCACATATATGTTTAATGTGTTATTTTGATGATTTGGTGCCCTAATGCATGTTCCACATGGAGTGTGTTCTTAAATGTTGGGTTGACTAAATGGAGTACATGCTTGGCCTAATTGGTAATTTTGTGATACTTGGTGGGCTTATGTGGTGATTTGGTTAATTATGTGGTTTATATGCTAAATTAATAATTAAGAAGGGTTAAATTGTAAATGGTGAAACTAGAAGGACTAAAAATGTATATATGGACACGTCATGTGTAATTCGACCTAAAGATATATAGTTAAGGGGCTGTTTATTGCATTTTGAAAGTTATGTGGCTTATGTGTTGACTATCATAGTTAATGGTTTAAATATGGAGATTGGGAAATTAAAGGATTAAAATGGAAACTTTGTAAACTTAAGGGTGTGAAGTGTAATATTTGAATGTTTGACTTTCTTGACTTAAGTTGATATGTTATAATGTGTGTATGATCAATTGTGACCTTTGACTTGTGATATTAACACTTTAAACCCTAAAACATGTTCGATGACCTAATGAAACCCTAATTTCACAAAACCTCTTTAAAACGGAATCTTTGATATTTATGAACACGAGAACTTGATAACATGATGAAACTAACCTATGAGAATGTGTTAACATTTGGGAACTTACTAAATTTGGAAATCTGCTAATTATGGGAACCTGCCATTTATGGGAACTTCTATTTATGGAAACCTTCTAAATAAGGAAACTTACTAAAAATAGAAAGTCTTCTAAAATGCTTAAACTACTTAAAGTGGGAAGTTACTAAATATGGAAAGTTACCTAAAATAGAAAGCTGATATTTTTTGGAAAGCTGCTAAAAATGAAAAGATAACTAAAAGAGGTAACTTACGCAAACCGGACTCTTCTTGATTCGTGTCCGTTCGCTTCTAGGTTCGGTGAAGACGGAGTGATTCTTTTCTCTCGTTTTTTATTGATCTTGCTTTTGCATTTGGACTAAGGTACAGATATTCTGACCCATCTACAGGTTTCTCATACACTCTTGTCTTTTCTCTTCCTTGATATCTTGAACCTTATTATATTCCCTTGATTATTGAACCGTGTCATATTCCCTTGATTATTGAACCTTGCTATGTTCCCTTGATTATTGAACCTTGCTATGACCCTTGTAAACTGAATCTTGCTTGAAACTTACACTATGATTCTTGAACCTTGAAATAACCTTGTTATGACACCCTTGTGACTTTAACCTTGAACCTT
>LBNU01038936.1:234665-264874 GCA_014162995.1 Artemisia annua
ATTATTGCAATATAGTTTATCACCGTTCCTTGCAATTTTCCCAAGTGAAAATTTAAAGGTCTCATGAAGTTCATTATTTATGTGATGCATATATAATAGAAGTAAATGAATCTACTTGAACGGATGTTGTCAGGTGAAATTATACTTCGTTCGCCAAGCTGCATTATTGCATTAATAAATTTCGCATGAAGTTCTGGGGTCCACTCCACGCATGTCTTCTTTTTCATGGTACGAACAACATCATCTTCGGACCAGTGTAAGACTAGATTACTCTCAAAGTTATTGCTTGTAACCTGCTTTGATGACTCACCTCTATCCTTCCTTTTACTACCCAAATTCCCATTTGCCTGCATTCCTGTTTCTTGAGATTCAATCTTGAGATTCTTATTCTTGCTTCTATGATTTTCAGGCTTACGGATTCTTTCTCTAATGACATTTTGCCTTATAATGCTCACCGCTTTCATTGTAAGTGGCTTCTTCATGACAAGAAAAGCGCCACTATTAATAGCACTAATTATGAATTCATCATCATCTTGCTCAGACATCACTTGGGTATAGGAAAGGAAAAGATAAAGATGAATAAAAGTTAAAAAAAAAAGCATGATTGACTAAGCAAGACATGGTTAATACATACTGAGGTTGTTGTACTTT
The DNA here is from genome assembly GCA_014162995.1 of Artemisia annua. Taxonomy (NCBI): domain Eukaryota; kingdom Viridiplantae; phylum Streptophyta; class Magnoliopsida; order Asterales; family Asteraceae; genus Artemisia; species Artemisia annua. The sequence goes on from LBNU01038936.1 coordinate 235,317, forward strand.
GTGTTTTTGTTCACTTGGTGCTCTAATATAAGCCAAAAAAATAGTACAGTAAAATAATATAAGTGAACAAAAACAAAAAGTACTACATGAACTTTTATATGTATTAACCCGCAAGATATTTATATTTAGAGTGCGATTTATAACTCACCAACGGATAGTACATCCATGCTTTTTGTTACTCTAAGAAATGTATGAATATCCACATCACTTATTGAACAATCTATAAGAAGCAGGTCAAATTTGCTCGACATGTCTGTTAACAATCTTAAAGCCGCACCAGGTTGATCAACATACGTAACTAAAAAGAGCAAAATAATTAAAAATTAATCTAGTATCCAACACTACAACACAATTTTGTGAAGAAACAATATCATGTTATTATGCAAACACATCATATCAAAGTTTTATATGACCTCCCAAGAATCAATTCATACGTCGTTAATGTCCATAAGTATATATATGCTACTTCAATTCAACGTCACATTCATATATAATCATGGCGTGTTTTCAAAAACTGCACATATTTTTTGGGACGGCCAAAAACTAAATATATACTAAAATTTTCTTATTTTTATATTTAGTAAACTAAACATCTAACAATTTGATAAACTTTAAAGCAGTTTTACGAAACAAGTCTTAACAAGTTATATATTAGGTCATTAACTCTGAAAATAAATCTAAAAGATTTAACTGGAGTAATGCCATTAAAAAAATGGAGAAACATATTTTGGGTATTTTAAGACATTTTAAAAACAAATAAGGTGGAACTTTGTTGAGGTCGTAAATGCAGAGAATTGTTTTGACAATTTGCCAATTTGGGGAGTAAATAAACCTTAATTCCCTATACTATCTATGATGCATTTAGTAACTCTATTTTTTTTAAATCTTAATTTTTTAAGTTTATGCATCTTACAATTATTAGTAATTCTTATAAATAAATTTTAAAAAATATATTAATTGCAAATTAAATTATGTCATTGAATTAGTTGTTACAGATAATAAACTCGAACTACTATAATGAATTTATATCTTTATAAGTAAAAGTAATTACTTTTCAAATTTGCATATAATAATATGGCATATTAACTTATCTCAATTTCATGCTACAGACCCATAACTACTAAAAACTATCATCCATTATAGAAAAGCATTGTTTGCTAAAAAAAAAAGACGTATCAGAAAATCGCTAAACAATATATGCCTCCGAGCCTGCTACTTTGCGTGGCTACCATGCTAGTGTTAATTAAAAGATACGTCTTTATACCAATAGCAAACGACATGTAGTAATAGTGAAACTTAACTGGTGCTACCATCTCAGAATTATTGTTCATAAGCAAAATTACATAATAAAGAAAATTAATGACTGATTTTGTTTCTAAGAAAGCCAATAAAAGACGATTATACCCTTTGACAATTAATTAATATTTTCTTTTAATCTTGAAATACAATTTTGAGTAAGGGTGATATGATAAACTTAAATAATTTCAACTATATGTTAAGACACATTGAAAAGAAAGGATAAACAATGTAATTGTCTTAGAAGGTCAAGTTAATAAGAGTAGAAGATGGTAACAAAATAGTTTGTTAAAAGAAGTACAAAATGAACAAAAAGAATATTGCAAGAAGATAAAATTTATTGCTCAGCATTGCTTTTTACCACTCCATGTATGTTGATTAAATAAGCATATGTATGTTGATTAAATAAGCATTTATAAAGCAAGTGTTTAGATTTGCTTATTTACTAAAAACTGCAATAATGCTTGTAAAAATTATAATCTGATAAAAAATTTCAAAGAAATTAATTTATAAAAAGTTTCTTATTAAAGATTAGAGTATAAAGTAAATTTAACTTAATTTCAAATATAAATATAAAATAAATTGTTCATTTCCCACTTATGGGATTTTTTTTTTTTTTTGCTTAGAAAATAGATAAACATAAAGTGTTTTCAAAAATAGTTGTTTTTCTTTTTAAAAGAATTTGGATAAGCAAAAAAGAAGGAATTATTAAGCAAGCCTAGACACCCTCTAACTATATAAGATGGAGTATTTGACATTCTAACAGTGCATTAATGGGTGAAAAGCTAAGTTAGTACTCTCTCCGTCCCAATTTATTTGTTCACTTTTGACTTTTGAAGTCTTTCTTTTACAACTTTGACCTCAAATATTCGTTTTTGTATTGTATAATACTTGATGCAAAATATATGAATTGATTGAGTTTTAAATGTGTTTTCATTAGGTATAACTTCCATCAAGTATTATATAACACAAACAACACAATTTAAAGTTAAAGTTGAGAATGAAAGACTTTAAAAGTCAAAAGTGGACAAATAAACTGGGACGGATGGAGTATTAAATTAATGGGATAATTACTAAAATGGCCAAGTTGCCTAATCGTTGGGCATTTTTGACCTTAGAAAAAAAAAATCGATTTTGACCAGTTGCCCAACGCAACTTTTAAGGGGGGACACGTGTCGCGCCCATGGGACGCCAAGTGTCCAAGGTTGCCCAAAATTTGACAAAGTTGCCTAAAAAATCGCCATATGTCGCCCCAAAAAATCGACACGTGTCCCCCCCTTAAAAGTTGTGTTGGGCAACTGTCAAAAGCGGAATTTTTTTTTCTAAGGTAAAAAATGCCTAACGATTGGGCAACTTGGCCATTTTAGTAATTATCCCTATAAAAAATACTTTCAAAGGTAAATATGAGATCGGTTTTACGGGTGAGGTCACCAATGCAACCCATATAGAAGAAATGTCACCACAGTCAAAACATTTCAATTGTTGAAGGTTCTAGTAGTAACGGGGAAGAACCATAGACATAGTTGAGAAAGTCAACGAGACAGAGAAATTTACACTTTCAACTTAATGATTTTGTAGTTAAGAGCAAAGAGAAGTCTAGAAAAATATGTGAATTTCTAAACTGCCTGTTGTCAATTATTACTTTACAACTTATTTAGTAAATTTATAGAACCTAAGTCTTACTATGAAGTTTCTCAAAACCCTAATTAGGTCGAAGTTATGAATCAGGAAATAGAGGCTTTGTACAGAAATAATACTTGGATCTTAACAGATTTACCTAATGGTAGAAACCCTATAGGTTGTAAGTGGATTTACAAAATTAAGTATAAGTCATCTAGTGAGATTAATAGGTATAATATCAGGCTTGTTTCCAAAGGCTATAGTCAAATAGAAGGTGGATTACAAGGAAACTTTTAGTCATGTGCTTAAAGTATCTATATCTTTACCACCTAGTTTTTGTGAGAATAAGAAGTATCTATATTTTAAGAGTAAGAAGGAGTTGTTTATAGCTTTATTAGTGTATGTNTAAAAAAAGTGTGATTTAAATACCAAAATAGACAACTACACAAAGTTTAATTACCAAAACAAATAATTTCATCAAATATCTAGATATGTAACAAACAAACAATATCATCTAACAAAAATATTAAAGACATTGACTATTTAATTTTAATACCAATAACATTAAATAAAATAAGGGAAAATGATAAACATATCCCTAAGAGCTATGTATAAAGTATGAGGAGAGTTATATTAAATAGCAGACTTTTCTTACATACCAAGGGACTCATTTCCACCATCTATCTAAAAAGAAATCAATGGTTGAGATTAAAAGCATTTTAATATTTCACACATTTTTATAATTTAAATATCTCTTAAACCGTTAATCGTTAAGCGAAAATAATTACACAATCGCGACGAGCATTTAATTATCTTTCTATAGACGGACACTTTGATATACTTTCGACAAAAAAAAAATCGTTTTTTTCACGTTTTTTTTGGTGGCCGAAAAAATCATATATGATATTACATATCATATATGATATATCATATACGACATTACATATCATATATGATATGTAATATCATATGTGATTTTTTCGGCCACGAAAAAAACCGTTAAAAAAACGAAAAAAAAAATTGTCGAAATTATATAAAAGTACCTATCTATAGAAAGATAATTAAATCCTCGTCGTAACCGTATAATTTTTTTTCGCTTACCGATCAACGGTTTAAAAGATATTAATATTTGAAAAAAAAATGATGAAAGTGGGTTTTTTAAATTGTTGAGATTAATCTCATCCATTAGATCAAATAAAGATGGATGGTGGAGATTAGTACCTTGGTATGTAAAAAAAATTTGGTCCTCAAATAATCTTAAATGGACTTGCATATTCGTTTTGTAATCTAATAATAAATCATATACCCTTGCAAAATAACTACTCTCAATAACCTTAATGTACCATTATAGTTGCATGTTTTCACCTATTAAAAATAGCCTCTAGGGTTATGTTTTTGCAAAACTCTATAATAAAACTTTTAAATAGTTATCCCATAAAACTAATGATTTAATTATTCACACTTTTAACATAACGTCTAAATAATTTTACAAAGTATTTATAATTTGAACTGTGGCTATTTTAGTAATTATCCCTAAATTAATTGCATTGATTGCAAAAAGAAGTAAATACACTTATTTATTTTACTTTTTCTGTCAACACCATTAAATTAATTTGTTATAAAAAACATATATTGTGAAATGTAAAGTTATAATTTACTAACATTCCAGTTTATCCTTGCTAAAATTTTTGAGATTTCCCATAAACCAATTGCTACTTCTAATACATTTAAAGGAATATTGATGAATCAAGATCTACATTAATTGTAGGTATATCAAATTAAGTTTTCTTTTTACAATATAAACAACATTTATTTTATAAAATAGCACTTTACTTTTTACAAACATTCATCCGAGTGGTTCAATATCTTTTTTATGTCTCATGCAATTAATCATATATTCATTGTGCTAAAATAGTAAAATTGTAATTAATTAAGCTAATGGTGTGTATTTCACTAGAGTTTTAAATTGAAATGATGAAGTGACTTTTCATGACAACGTTTTATTAAAAAAAAAAAAAAAAAAAAAAAAAAAAAAAAATAAAAAAAAAAAAAAAAAAAAAAAAAAAAAAAAAAAAAGTGTGATTTAAATACCAAAATAGACAACTACACAAAGTTTAATTACCAAAACAAATAATTTCATCAAATATCTAGATATGTAACAAACAAACAATATCATCTAACAAAAATATTAAAGACATTGACTATTTAATTTTAATACCAATAACATTAAATAAAATAAGGGAAAATGATAAACATATCCCTAAGAGCTATGTATAAAGTATGAGGAGAGTTATATTAAATAGCAGACTTTTCTTACATACCAAGGGACTCATCTCCACCATCTATCTAAAAAGAAATCAATGGTTGAGATTAAAAGCATTTTAATATTTCACACATATTTTATAATTTAAATATCTCTTAAACCGTTAATCGTTAAGCGAAAATAATTACACAATCGCGACGAGCATTTAATTATCTTTCTATAGACGGACACTTTGATATACTTTCGACAAAAAAAAAATCGTTTTTTTCACGTTTTTTTTGGTGGCCGAAAAAATCATATATGATATTACATATCATATATGATATATCATATACGACATTACATATCATATATGATATGTAATATCATATGTGATTTTTTCGGCCACGAAAAAAACCGTAAAAAAAACGAAAAAAAAATTGTCGAAATTATATAAAAGTGCCTATCTATAGAAAGATAATTAAATCCTCGTCGTAACCGTATATTTTTTTTTCGCTTACCGATCAACGGTTTAAAAGATATTAATATTTGAAAAAAAAATGATGAAAGTGGGTTTTTTAAATTGTTGGGATTAATCTCATCCATTAGATCAAATAAAGTTGGATGGTGGAGATTAGTCCCTTGGTATGTAAAAAAAATTTGGTCCTCAAATAATCTTAAATCATAAAGTATTAGGACTTGCATATTCGTTTTGTAATCTAATAATAAATCATATACCCTTGCAAAATAACTACTCTCAATAACCTTAATGTACCATTATAGTTGCATGTTTTCACCTATTAAAAATAGCCTCTAGGGTTATGTTTTTGCAAAACTCTATAATAAAACTTTTAAATAGTTATCCCATAAAACTAATGATTTAATTATTCACACTTTTAACATAACGTCTAAATAATTTTACAAAGTATTTATAATTTGAACTGATGTTAAAAAGAAGAAAAACAATATGAAACAACAAAATATGAAAGGAAAACAAAAGCAAAGTAAAAAACCTACATACACTAAATTATTTTTAACATTACGGGATCAAAAAGTTTGGCCATAAAATAGCAATCAGTTTTTTTTTTTTTTTTTTTTTTTTTTTTTTTTTTTTTTTTTTTTTTTTTTTTTTTTTTTTTTAATCTTTGTTTTGATAATAAACTTAGTAGAGGGTTATCTTTTAAAATAAATGTAGACCTGTTAATGACATCATCATTTTGGTTCATATAATGACAAGTTAGTGGTTTGCTTTATACTTTCTTCAAAACGTAATATAATCTATAAGATTTAAGATCATTTGAGAACCAAACTTTTTTTACATACCAGTGGACTAATCTCCACCCTCCATCTTTATTTGATCTAATGGATGAGATTAATCTCAACAATTTAAAAAACCAACTTTCATTATTTTTTCCAAATAGTAATATCTTTCAAACCGTTAATCGTTAAGTAAAAAATATATATATATATATACCGTTACGACGAGCATTTAATTATCTTTCTATAGATAGGCACTTTGATATATTTTCGACAAAATTCTTTTTTCGCTTTTTTTACGTTTTTTTTTCGTGGCCGAAAAAATCACATATCTATACTATTTATAAAGCATTTAGCACCCTCTCTCTTCCAATTTTTTAAGATTTCCATGTATAGATTTTAAGTAAATACAACTAATTAAGCTATATGTACAATTAGCTTATGCATAAACACCTACACATATTCACTGGTCAACATTTTTAATTAATGTCATATTTAAAACACCCATTTGATAAAAGGTATAAGTAATAAAACACAATGTACAAACTATTTGAAGCACAAATACAACTAATAAACACTATTCAACACATACAATTACTACACTATTTAATTCACCTCTTCACTAAAATATACAATCATTTAACCACAATGTACAATCTAATAAAGCCACTAAGCCAAGCACTTAAAAATAAAGCTATTAGGCTGCAGCAGTGGTCGGTCAACCGTTTCGGTCGCCGCTGCACCGACCGAGGAATGAGGGTCGAACTGGGTTGGTCAGCTCCAAAATTGACGAAGGGTGATTGTGCTGAAAGAACGAATCAAGATTTCGTTTGTGGTATCTTCGGTTAACATGAGATGGAATTATACCAGTGCGTTAACTAAAATTATTGTTATTTGTAAATTAATTATTTAATAAAAGAATGGCCGCATAACATCACATTGTCATAAAATATAGTTACAGGGTACCCGCCGCTCCATCGCGCAGGTACCCTGCTAGTGATATATCATATATGATATTACATATCTACATATCATGATATGTAATATCATATATGATATATCATATGTGATATGTAATATCATATATGATATATCACATATGATTTTTTCGGCCACGAAAAAAAACATGAAAAAAGCGAAAAAAAAAAATTCTCGAAAATATATCAAAGTGCCCGTCTATAGAAAGGTAATTAAATGCTCGGCGCGATGGTGTAATTATTTTCGCTTAACGATTAACGGTTTAAGAAATATTTAAATTATAAAAAATGTGTGAAATATTAAATGCTTTTAATCTCAACCATTGATTTCTTTTTAGATAGATGGTGGGGATGAGTCCCTTCGTATGTAAAAAAAAGTTTGATATTTAATATAACTCTACTCAATCTATAAGGCAATAAAAATTTGATGAAATTAATTTTTAATTTGATGAAAAATCTAAGATTAATTTTATGCACATGCCAAAAAGAATCATATTAGAACCTAAAAAATCTATAAAGCAATACTCCCTCCGTCCCAATTTATTTGTCCACTTTTGACTTTTGTAGTCTTTCTTTCTCAACTTTGATTTTAAATTGTGTTATTTGTGTTATATAATACTTCATGAAAGTTATACCCAATGAAAATACATTTAAAAATCAATCAATTCATATATTTTGCATCAAGTATTATACAATACAAAAAAAATTATTTGAGGTCAAAGTTGTACAAGAAAGACTTCAAAAGTCAAAAGTGGACAAATAAATTGGGAAGGAGGGAGTATAAATTTAAGGGAAATTTTCCAAAATATATCAGTCGCCCTACGGCTTGTCACTCTTTAGACCAGAGATAATTTTAATTCGAAAGGGCGACCGGGCACCTTATACAATGGGACACTTGTCGAATTTATAAGCCAGACACTTAGCATGTACCGGGACACTTGTTGAATTCATAAAGCCGACACTTAGCATGTTGTACAAGTCGCCGAGTCGCTCGTTCTATTTTCGAATTAAAACTATTTCTAGTTTAAAAAGTGACAAGCCCTAAGGCGAATGGTCTATTTTGGTAAATTTCCCTAAATTTAATGACATTAACCATACAAAATGATAAGTATTTTAAGTCCATACAATAGAAATCCTAAATTTCTACTACATTATGTTGCAGCAAATAGTTAAAAGTAATTGCTAGTATATTTGATTAAAAACTATAAGTTTATTGATTGTCAGATACTTATTAACATGTTAATTACATCTGACTATTAATGTACATTACTTTTTTTTCATTGTTTTCATAAAAACAAACTCACTTTATTAAATATGGTTTAACATATACCAGGTTGTAAAGCAGACTTAATTTCTTCGGTGCATAGTTTTCACAATGTCTACATAAAATTATTTAGTGTAAAGTTAATACGTAAGATTATAGTATCACCAAATTTTAATAAATATCAAATAAAAAATGATAAATACAATCCTATTAATTTTACAGACATTTAATGTAAATTGAAATGTAAACCACTATATATATGAATATGATATAAAATCTAATGGACATTATACAAAAAAAATGTTAGAGATGAAAATATAATAAAAAGAAGTTCCAAAATAAAAAGTTGTAAGAACTCCAAACTAATATAAGTAGCAAAATAGTGTATGACAATTACAAAGGAAAAAAAAAAAATCCAAAGATAGAAAAAATAAAAATAGGTTACTTACGGTTAACATTTAACCTTTTCAAGAATTTTTAGAATCTGAAATAGTTGTATTATAATTTTGGACACATGTTTTTTTTATTAAGAGATTTTGAATGCAAACGGAAGCCAAAACAACAATCGTTTGTTCTTTTACTTAATAAAAGACTGAATGCAAATTGAAACACAAACCGCAATCATATAAAGTATCATGCCAATCACATTGATTTTGTAAGCCAATCGATAGTATAAAATTTAATTTAAACACATCCATTGACATTTTACATTATGTTATTACTAAATCAAAATAGATCGAGATTAATATTAAAAATCATAGTTCAACTATCAATTAAAAAAGGATACAACAAAGTGAAAAACTAATAATATCTCTAAAAAATGAACATTTTACTTTAAATATTACTTATTCTGTCTCAAAATAATTGTCCTATTTTGACTTTTTAAAGTTTTCATTTTTCATATGGACTTTAGTTATTATTTGTTGTGTTATATTGTATTTGATGAGAAAATATATGAACGGATTGAGTTTTAAATATATTTTTATTGGTATAATTTTTATCAACTATTATATAACACAAATAAAAAATAAAATAAATAAAAACAAATAAAAAAATAAATAAAAACAAAAAAACTAGAGGTTAAAGTTAAAAAATAAAAACTTCAAAAAGTCAAAACAGGACAATTATTTTAAGACGGAGAAAGTAGTACTAAATAACATTGTTGCAAAAAAAAAGTCTGCTAGGCCGATTAATCGCCGCATAGGCGCTACAAGGCCACCTTTCCGATTTGTGTAAATCAATCAAACAAATCGGTCAACCATGGTCAACGGTGGTCAATGATGGTCAAACTTGCCGTAAACATGCAAATCATGCCAGAAATACTCAAAACTCGTCGTAAACTAGTTTTAATAACTAATAATCGTTGTTTATATCTATTACCAGATGTTTTCTAAAGAGTTTCTTGCCGGGAATACCCAAAACTCGCTGGAAATACCAATCCGATTAATCACCGATTAATTCCACCTAGACCGATTACAAGCTACAAGGGGGTCGACCGCCCAACTACCGATTCACGATTTATGCAACCTTGCTAAATTGTGATAGGTTGAAAAGATATAGATTTCAAATTAAATTCGATTGAACAACTATCTCAAATAACAGCTAGAGAAACAAAATAAATCGTATCTTTTAAGGAAAAAAAAAAGTTACTTGAAATGAAAAACCAACACAAGTTAAATTCTATTTTTTAGATATACAGCATAGAAAATTTTCTAATTAACAACGAAAATTTTTGTGTAGAATGTTACCTTCGAATGGATAAGAGTGTAGCGCCTCTACGGCATAAGCAAGGAACTCTTTCCTTTGATCAATAACCAAAACTTTGATTGAACTAAATTGGTTCACGAGTTCACCGTTTTCATGGTTATGAATATTTGTACGAGAATCACCGACGTTCAACATCTTAAAGATAGACAACAAACAAGAAGATTGTATAAGAAAACGGAGGAAATAAAAATTGTGAACAGAATTGTTTGCAAAAAAATAGAACATCGTTTTGGTATTTAATCTAATTCGGAGACAAATAAAATTTAAGGCCATTAATTGCTAAAGTTAAAAAACACGAATACATAAATGGACAGTGTCACATCAACAATATTTTTCGGGTAGTACCATTGATACTTCTTCATCCAACCCTTTTGATGCGTGTTGTGTCACGTGTAGTATAGAGGTGTTTTATGCCCATTCAAGTTTTAAATTTATATTTAGCCGACTTATCCTATAACACACACACACTAACGAGCAGTGTAGAGTGTCGATCACTAAGAGTGAAACGTAATACCTAGTTAATCTAATCAGTATTTTAATATACTAAGTTAGTTTTACAACCTAATCTAATGCAAGGGGGTTTAGTCTGAGAGACTAGCAGGATTTTTGTAGATTAACAATAATTAAAACAAATGAGAACAAATACAGCGAATGGCGAACACGTACACAGATAGATAATAGACACAGATAGAAGGGCCATCCTATGGTTAAGTAGCTTGTCACTTGTTTTATTGATAGTTTTATATGATGATTATCGTAATCGTCTCTGTCTCGTTTGATCTTAAGTATAGGCGAGTAAACCCTTAATGATCACTTATGTCTATCTCACTTAACTAATTTGCACTAGATAAGTAAGCGTGGAGGGGGTATGGCAGCCCAAACAAGACACAGCTAGACACAGAGGTTATCAAAACACATATAAAAAGAACCAAAAAAATATCATATAAACTATTTAATAACTCGTGAAACACGTTTGTCAAGGGGAGCGGTATGGTAGCCACAAGCCCAACAATCCTCATGGATTAAAGTTTACTATTACAATAAAACAAAACTACTTAATGAATTAAACATATGCAGGACCTTCTTACTGCTCTAAGATCTTCGTTTGGGGTATGTCTTGTGTTGCCTTTTCGACTAAATTCGTCTCCTTAGGGTTTGGTTGCACACAAAATTCGTATGTATGATGAGGTATTTATAGTTTCTGTCTGAGGGCACACAAATCTAAATCGTTTAGTTGCTCGGTCGTGACGAATATTCTATCATAGGCTTGGCAAACATACGCATCTCCTCCACTAAAGCTAACGAGAGACAAGTCTAAAGCGGTAAAAGGGTTTTGAGGATTAAGGGTTAAACCTAGCTTTGCCCAAATGTTTCCTGCATAAACTTAGTAGATCGCAAGCGCGAGTCCTCGACGCCTCAACTAACGGATGGTCACTAATTTGCTTCTTGGATCGCTGGCGCGTTATTTGCATAACAGATGGTCACCAAGTTACAAACTAGATCGCTAGCGCGTTAGTCGATTAATCTAATACTCGGATGGTCACTACCTTATTCATACATTCTACATTCTTACTTAGCCATTATTATATTCGGATACTCGAAAGCTAACAACGAATAGAACAATACGTTGGGTATGGATTAAGTCCTAATGTGTGGTTAATCAGTTCCCAACCATCCCATGAATAAGACTCAAATAACTGAATAACTCTCGATTTTGACTCATGTAACTCACGCTTTAGGTAGACACGAATTAAACTCAATAAAATCTTAAAGAAAGAATAAACCTTAGTTGGCGTTCCCATAATGGCCAACTCCCATTCAATCCATAAATATATTACAAAAACAAATAGTGGCGATATCACCCACTTAATACAAACTTTACAATCGTTGGTTTAATAAACTTCCAACTTTTTCTTCTTTCTTTTTCTTTTCTAATTTTTTTTTGATTTTTTTAACATACATAAATGGTGTAAAATTTCACCACTTTACTATCACAATTTTTCCGGATAATATTTCTTTACTTTTCAAAACTTCAGATATAAAAGTAATAGTGAAAGTAGTAAACACACGAAAATCAAACTAGAAATANGAGGGTTATGGCAGGGGCCCAAACAAGACACAGGCTAGACACAGAAGGTTAATCAAAACACATATAAAACCAAAAATATCATATAAACTTTAATTAACTCGTGAAACCGGTTTGTCAAGGGGAGCGGTCATTGGTAGCCACAAGACCCAACAATCCTCATGATTAAAGTTTACTATTACATAAAACAAAACTACTTAATGATGTAACTTATTAACAATATTGCAGGACCTTCTTAGCTGCTCAAATCTTCGCTTTGGGTATGCTCTTGTGTTGCCCTTTTTCGATAATTCGTTTTCTTCCTTAGGGTTTGGTTGCACACAATCGCTTAATGTATGTGAGGTTTTATGTTTCTGTCTTAGGGCACAACAATTAAATCGTTTAGTTTTGGCTCGGGTCGTTGACGAATATTCTTCATAGGGCTTGGCAAACATACGCATTCCTACCACTAAGCTAACCCCAGGGACATTGACAAGTCTAAAGCGGTAAAAGGGTTTTGAGGATTAAGGGTTAAACCTAGCTTTGCCCAAATGTTTCCTGCATAAACTTAGTAGATCGCAAGCGCGAGTCCTCGACGCCTCAACTAACGGATGGTCACTAATTTGCTTCTTGGATCGCTGGCGCGTTATTTGCATAACAGATGGTCACCAAGTTACAAACTAGATCGCTAGCGCGTTAGTCGATTAATCTAATACTCGGATGGTCACTACCTTATTCATACATTCTACATTCTTACTTAGCCATTATTATATTCGGATACTCGAAAGCTAACAACGAATAGAACAATACGTTGGGTATGGATTAAGTCCTAATGTGTGGTTAATCAGTTCCCAACCATCCCATGAATAAGACTCAAATCATTGAATAACTCTCGATTTTGACTCATGTAACTCACGCTTTAGGTAGACACGAATTAAACTCAATAAAATCTTAAAGAAAGAATAAACCTTAGTTGGCGTTCCCATAATGGCCAACTCCCATTCAATCCATAAATATATTACAAAAACAAATAGTGGCGATATCACCCACTTAATACAAACTTTACAATCGTTGGTTTAATAAACTTCCAACTTTTTCTTCTTTCTTTTTCTTTTCTAATTTTTTTTTGATTTTTTTAACATACATAAATGGTGTAAAATTTCACCACTTTACTATCACAATTTTTCCGGATAATATTTCTTTACTTTTCAAAACTTCAGATATAAAAGTAATAGTGAAAGTAGTAAACATACAAAAATCAAACTAGAAATATACAATATTTACTTTCACTCCAATTGCATTGTGCAATTTCCTGACCTAACCAAAGATAATGAATTACGCACAAGAACACAGGTAACACAAGGAAACACACTTTGCCTAAAGCAACTAACTACAGACTTTAATCAACAGGGTAGGTTAAGGTGTAAAGGTGTAATAAAACAATTTAAAACACAGGTGTAAGAAATGAAAGGAATGGCTCTGAGAGTGTTTCTAGGGGTATCTTACTCTAAAGATGAGAGTAAACAAAAGGGTTTATATGGGGGTTAACTAACCAATGTAGTTAGTTAATATCACAAAACATATAAAGGCTATTTGGGTGTAATCCTAAAAATTTTACCAAGTTAGACAAGTCACTCCAATTATATCAATAATACTCATTATGGTGGAGTCAAATAGTATATAAGCCAAGTTCTAAAATTTACAAGTCACCGGCACACTAAAATGTTTGTGGAATAAATTTTCACAATTTTTGAAAATAAAATTATATGTGAGGCTATGCAATTTAGATTAAACAAAAACATGCTATTTTTTTAAAAAAAATTTTGACATATTAAGCATAGATTAAAGAATATTTTTTTGAAAAATTTAGGATAAGTTACGTTCTAATTCTCCACCCCCCCCCCCCACTTAAGTTAAACAACGTCCTTGTTGTTTGTATTTAAAATTAAAACTGGGAAATGGAAAAACTCCCTGAGATTTGATCGGTATGATCCTCCATTATGCGTTTGCGAGCAATCTTATAAATACCACCATTCTTAAAATCACACCTGAGTTTAAGAAGATAAAACTTGTGCATAATTCATTGGTAGTTAGAAAATAAAACCTAAAAAATAAAAATGAAAATTTCATCAGGTCAGTCGATACGCCGCATCCATGGAAAGGGATGTGCCGTATCGAGCCTGGAATTAATACGAATCATAAAATAAGATGCGTTGCATCCTTAACCAGTGATGCGCCACATTAAAAAAACTGACAGAAAGTTTTAAAGTCTAAAAATAAAAAGTGCAGTGATGCAGGTTTTACCGACCATGTTTTAATATTTATAATTACTCGTTTTACCTAAGGTCTACCTATTTGCACTAACGGACAGAGAATCCGGTCGTGTATAGAATAGTTATGGTAACTCCGAAGTCGTCCCAAAAGCTATGTGGTGCGGACTATGCCTAAGTCTAATGTCACTAATTAAAGGAAATAATAGATTGATTGATTGGCTGAAATGAAAATAAAACAATAAAACAAATAGCAAATAAAAGTAAAGTTGTGAGCAGTGGGAGAAAAGCGTACTAGCCTAGTTACTTCTCCTATATCAGTTTATGTCATGTTCCCTATTAAACTAATCTTATGCTTTAGGTGGGGCGGACATATATCACTAGGTGCATATGGTCAAGTTCCCTAGCCTATCTCCCTCAAATCCTGTCAGGAACCATGGCGTTTCTCATGTAGTAAGCCGACGTATAGTATACGGGTTTGAGTCATTAAGTGCCACTACATGCTAGACTTTTCTTTAAATGGCCCGTTGTCACGATCATAGGCCATTTCTCTAACTTCTTAAGTTTATCAAGTACGGAAGATGATCCTATGGTCAATTCGCACATGAGGCAATGTGGTCAGTTGTCATCCCTCCCATTTCCTCGCAATCCATCAGGCTAGTGTCCTATGGTCAATTCTTCTAGCCTACTAACTCAATTGGGGTATGATGTGTTTCGAAAGCTTTATATTTATTAAACTAATTTCACCGATTTCCTTATTACTCAAAACACACGGGTAAAAGTATAACCCTCGTTTATAGTAAAGAGATTTGGTAAGACCAGGTCGTTCCACAGGGACTGAGGTTTGTTCTTATGTATCAATTAACTAATCAAGATAATTTAGAATACTTATGCAGTTTGTTATTAACTTCAAGTACGAGACAGATATGATTACTTGGATAGTTCCTATAACTTAGTGATGGCATATGATAATGATCTCAATGGTTCTTAACAAATGATAAGTTGTTTTCGTCAAAATAACGTTTCATCACTTTATATTTGTGATCCAAGACTTATGTCTGCTAGCACTTGAATGAGTGGTTAACAAGTCGAAGTATTAGTTGCAATAATTCAAACTCTTATTGTTTATTTCAATACAAAAGCGATTTCTCCTTCAATTGGTCAACATACATAGACATATGTTGAGAATCATAAAATACTAGCCAAATATTTCGACCCTTTTTAAGTAGCAATTATAATCAAAGAGATAAACAATTGTTATAAGTTTAAGGTACAGCAAGGTTGCAACATAACCAAGAAATCAACTGGAGATCATAACCATAACCAAACACTTTATTATATTAACATATGCAAGCAATCATAAGGAGTTTAGCCTAACACGGCTTTAGTAATCATGCTTACAGTGATAATAATGTACGAAATGATCAACATAATTTCTGAATTATTGTAATGAAGAAGCTACCGTCACTAGCGATCACCACAATTAATATCTAGACAGTATTACAACGCTTTTAGAACTTTGACTTAATTTCTATCACCCCAATGATTGGAATGCGAGATGGATGTTATTAGAGCTTTGTTGGTTGTTGGGAAGAGTGTTGGTGTGTAAAATGAGGCTCTATTTATAGGCAGAGATTGACTGGCCAGGTACTGAAGTACGCCGCTGATGAACAAAAGATCGGCGTGCTTCCCATGGAATGTCGGCGCACTTACTGATAAACAACAGCGACTTTCAAGAGTTTTCTTGGCCCCAAAGGGTCATTTATAGAGGCTGAATGTCGACGATCTTGGCTTATAAAACCGGCGTACTTTGCTTGACTTGACTTAGATTATATGGATTTATTCTTGTCCCCGTAATTGATGCGTGGGTTTTGCAACCTATGCACTTAGGTTTTACCTCTCAAGGGATCTTAAGAAGCTTACAACCCCTACCAGGCAGTGTACCTGACCGATGTAGTATAGCGAAGTGGCAAGTACCGGGGGATTGATCGTTCTCTCGGGGAATAGTGTCGTTAGGCTTGAAAAGCTACTCTAATTAGGTCTAGGGGTTGAGGGATGATTCTTTTTGTATTTTTATATTTTATGAAAGCAAGTAAAAATCTCGGTTTTGAAAGGAGTGGGCGGAATTAGTTGCTAGCCAACTAACCCAAATATCTAGTTTTGCAATTAAAATTAAATAACAATGGAAAATGTAAATTGGTTGTGAAACTTATAAGTGGAAATAGTGTTTACTTAGATTTCCTTACTCCCTAGTATCTTTATATGTTAAATTTGGTTGTTGGTGATTATGTGGATGACGTGGTTGTGTGGAAAAACTAGAAGGGGGGGGGGGGGTTCTGCTAGTTTTACTCACGTTTAAAATTTATAAAACAAGTTTGTTTTAAAATTTTGATTCTAGTTATGTGAATCAATATTGACTATATGAACAATCTTATAGTTTACTAACTAACTAAGCAAATATAGTAATAAGTAAATAAGTAATGAAGTAAAGGAGTTAGGAAAGATCAAACCACAACACAAGAATTATAGTGGTTCGGCTACAAGTCTTCATTGTTCCTTACTCCACCCCGAGTCACCTACTCGAGAGTTTTTCACTATTCAACAAACTCCTTGTGGCGGGAGAACCCCCATTACACAACTTTCGCTACACCGCTAACGACACAAAGCTAGATGTGGTTCTAATCCTAGCTAGAACCAATCTCACGACTCTTCACAACTTCTTCACTACTAGTACACACCACACCTTTTCACTACTTCACACCACTTCACACTACTTTTCTCTACCAACTTCTACCTCCTAAAAACTATTAATTTACAAGCACAACACAACTACACAAATTAATATTACCAATGTCACAACTAACTACAATACTCTTAAACTTTGTATGTTGAAGGAGTATTTTTCTTTTGCACTTGATGAGATGGATGAGGAAAGGGATTGGAATCACTTGAAACAGGATTAATAATCTAGTGATCAAGGTTTTTAGAATATGTTAGAGAAGATTAGATCTGAAAATTTTCGTGCAAAAACGATAAGAAAAAATACCAGATTTGAGTGGGTATTTAATAGGAGAAAATTTGCTGACAGATTTGACAGAGGGAGCGTGGCGGCCCCTTAATTACATGGGCCGCCCCCCTTAAAATTAAGGGGCCCGCCCAGCTGTAACGGCCAGATATTCTGTCTTTTAGTTGGGAAAGTTTTTGGTGAAAAACTAACTGATTTTGGTTTAAAAATTTGATTCATATATTTTTGTTGATTTAAACATATTCTTTTATTTACCAAAGTTGTTTTTCAAAATATCAATATGGTTTATATTATAAATAAACTTGTAGTATTATTAAATAACCCCTATTGATCATTTTTGAGTGTATTAAGGCCACTTGTTTATTCATACCTTAAGTGATTAAGTTGGATAAAATGATATAAACTAGCTCAATACTTGTTTACGTAGTAATCTTACGTTTAATGATTTTACATTTTGTGATCGTCAAAACGTAGAGATATCGAAAAATATAAATAACGTTTTATGCATTATTTATGTCAACAGGTTGTATTCCTTTAAACCATTCGTAGGGCCGTGTACGATCTTCACTAACTCTATAAGCTCCTACTTCACTCCTATGTCGAGCCGATTTAAGCTCCTAACATGGGATCATTAGAATTCGCTCATGCATTAAATACAACCAAATAATCGTAGTACACATCCGATTACCGTATAGGAGGTTAGCCAGTTTTCTTAAGCCTAACATCGACTTCACCCAACCACAATAATCACAAGCAAACCAACAACATATAATCAATAGCTAGGTTTCATTAGATCTAAGCAAACACAAAGAAAACCTAGCCTAGCATGTTAATTGAAAGACAAGCGTAAGATATAATCAAATAACACATAGACATATTGAATGATTTGGAAGAATACTTATCTTTAATTAAGCATCAAGGTTTCAAGGGTGAAAAACCCTTAAAAATACAGAAAAGTTCGAGCTAGGGTTTTTCCCAAAAGTTGCACACTAATGAATGAAAATTAGAAAAGTATATATAGATTTTACAAGCTGACGGCGTCACGTTCTAGTGCGTGACGCCGTCACCTCGCCGCCAAACTTATATTCGGATTGCTCAGATCCAACTCTGACGCCGTCCCTCTTTGGAATCCTTTGGGCCGTCTCCCTTTGTGTTATAATGTGACGGCCTACATCAATTTGCACGTGACGCCGTCACTCTTTAAAACTTCAAACCTTTTTGGGGCGTCTGGTGTAAAAATCATCCTTCGTTTTTCAAAGCTTGATGCCGTCACACTCTAAAGCATGATGCCGTCTGGTACTAATTCCAGCATATTTTGAGACTTTGTCGTTTTCTTCACTTTTATGCTCCAAAAACGTCCAAAATAGCTTCTTTTCCAGATTTCCTCTCCAAAGTACCTAAAATGACAAAAGGAACGATTTAGGGCAATATTTGTTCAAATAATTACGGATTAGGGCTTAAATGACCTCGTAAAAGCGGTACACTTTTCGCTTCATCAAATACCCTTACACTTCCCTATCCATGAGACGCTTATTATACCTAAAGTATCACTTCTAAATGTTGTAAAAAATTTTAAATTTGTGCTAAAATTGCTCTAACAAATGTTTCTCTCGGTTTTATTACACAAGTACCATTAGACAAAACAAAAATCAAGCGTAAAAGCATTTTCTAAGGCGCTTTCATTTACCCCCCCTTACACTTAAACCGAACATTGTCTCCAATGTTCACATAAAAGATGTAAAAGTAGGAAAAGAAAGAATAAAACAAATACTCCCCTGATTTTTGATGTGGATCATGTGGTAACATGGTTAGACTTTCTTCCAAGATGATGTAAAAGCTTCAAGCTCAAAGCGACTCCAAAAGCTTGATGTCACGAACTTGGTTCCATGTTCGCCTTCTTGTCCAAAATAACCTGTTAAACCTGAGAAAACAAACTAGGCAAACCTCGTGTAAAATCGGCGGCATAATCTATATATGGATATAATGCTTGTGGAATGAAAATTTTGCAGATTCCTAGAATTTGAAGTGCAGTAATTTTTATAATCTGGCAGAAAAACTAAATTTTAAAACGTTTTCTGAAATTCAAAGGATGACGCCGTCAGCTTTTAAAGGCTGATGCCATCAGAATTGATCTGACAGAGTTCTTATGTTTAGTTTCCGGAAAATTTCTGGAAAAACAAATACCTTAACTCCTGGAATCCTATAAAATTTCATTATGACTCGATACAAGCATTTGACTCTAACAAATACGAATATGTATGTTTATTTTATATCGTTACAATTCATGTTCCAATTCGTTCTTATAAACAAATTTAGATTTCCCTTACACTTATCTTTTGCAAAATACCTTTATATGTAGTTAAGACGAAGTTAAAAACAAAGTAAAGCATTTTCACAATTTTTAATTTGAAACATGAATCAATAATGATAAAAATAAAACATGCATACGGAAACAAATAAATTCAAACAAACAAACACACAAAACAAATAAAGCTTGGGTTGCCTCCCAAGAAGCGCTTTTCTTTATTAACGAGTCTTGTAGCTAGACTCAAAGTCACTTTCTATTACGTGACCTCATCATTGGTCACGGTCTCTAGGTCATCCTCGGGTTTAGTCTTGTATTCCGGACCTAGTTGCAAGCATTCTTTGCAGAACCCAAATATCCTACTCATAACATAGTCTACTCCTCTACGTCTATCCTCATCATTCCTATAGTAGACCGCTTGCTTATGCTCCTTCTCGATGTTCGACAAGAGTCGGTATTGCTCTATCTTATATGGCATTTGGTAAGCTACATCATCGGTCTCGTCTTTGAACCTAACTATCCCTAGAGATGAGCCATAATTCATTTTAGAGGCCTTAACAAACGGCTTTCCAAAAACTACTTGAGTTAAGCATGAGTCAACTACCAGACGAATATCCTCAACAATCACGAAGTCGGTGACGTAAGTGAAATTTCCTACGTAGACATGTTGTCCCCTAACTCTACCTACAAAGTTGCTTATCCATCCCGTGCTAGGAAATGTCCTAAGTCCCAGTTGCTTTTTCATTATTAGATTGTAGTGGGCTCTAGTCATGATGTTTATAGAAGACTTAAGATCTATGTAAGCTTTCCAAACATGCAAGTGACCTATGTTGCATGGTATATTGATGTTGGAAGGGTCACCTATTTTGATGATTGGGTTACCTAGGAAGTATGGTGTCTCGGGGTCATCGAATAGATCTTTATGGTATGCACGTTCTTCCTTAGTGGGCAACCTATCGAGGTAGTCCTCTCCATCATATACTTCTTCTACTTCCCTTTTCTTACTCTCCTCAACTTTCTTAACTTCTTTCTTATGTTCACTATCTATTTCATTTTCAGGGATTGGCTTAATAGTGACAACATTGACTACATCGACATGTTTTGAGGATGAGGGGTCCTTGATTTGGGGTCGCTACTTGTGTTCCTAGCGTCCTTATTTGATGATGGTACCCCTTGGTTGTTGAATGCGTTCAATAAGTTGTCTATCTTATTGGTCATCTCCGCTTGTTGTTGATTAAATTCGGATTCGAACTTAGCCATACGAGCTTCTTGAGATGCCATAAACTTAGACATCATTCCCTTGAGGTTATTGGTACTACCATAATTATTGGAGGGATTGTTATTGAAAGTACGGTTTGAGGATGAACCGTTGGGTTGGAAACGATTAGGTGGATTGAAAGAATTGTTTTGGGGCGTGTTTGGGTTTTGTTTCCACCTAAAGTTTGGGTGATTTTTCCAAGATGGGTTGTAGGAATCACCGTAAGGGTTTGAGAAACGAGTATGCAAGGAGTGAGTTGAGGTCTTAGGGTNGATTAGGTGGATTGGAAGAATTGTTTTGGGGCGTGTTTGGGTTTTGTTTCCACCTAAAGTTTGGGTGATTTTTCCAAGATGGGTTGTAGGAATCACCGTAAGGGTTTGGCTCGGGTTTGAAAGTGTACCACTTCTCTCCCGCTCCGTCGGTACGCGAGGATGCGTAGAGTGCAAAAGCTTGTTCGGGGAGTTCCATGCAATCTCGAGTGTCGTGGGGACCACTACAATACTCGCATGAGGAAGTGATTTTGTTCACTTGGCTTGAAGGCTTAGGAGCTTCGTAGGATTTCATTAGATACTTGACTTGGTCCTCAAGTTCCATGATCCTACGGTCGAAAGTGCTTGAATTATTCGAAGGCAAGGATATTGCCTTGACCGTTTTATTCAAATCACGGGGATCATTCCAACTTTCGTTGTCATAAAGAGCAAGATCTTCTAGGAGTTCCCATGATTGTTCCGCACTTAGATCACGTAGCTTGCCACCGGCCGCTTGGTCAATGGTTTGCCTCGTGGGGATATTGATATGGTCATAGAAAAATTGGACTTGGAGCCAAAGGTCTATGCCATGATGAGGGACTTTTTGGAGTAAGTCCTTGAATCGAGTCCATGCCTCGTAGAGGGTTTCGCCTTGACGTTGTTGGAACGCCAAGATGTCATTCCTTAGCTTTGTAGTTCTTCCTGGTGGGAAGAATTGAGCTAGGAAGCGAGAGGTGAGATTATCCCAAGAGGTGATGGATCCTGCGGGTAGACGTTCTAGCCACTGACTAGCTTGGTCCCTCAGAGAGAATTGGAAGAGACGTAATCGGGTAGTCTCTCGAGTGTCAACATCAAGGTCTATGGAATCTACGATCTTAAGAAAGTCCTTGAGGTGTTGATTTGGATCTTCGGAACGAAGTCCATGGAATGCACATCCGCTTTGCACCAACCGGATGGTGTCGGATCGCAAGGGAGACACATTGGCTCCTTGGGTGAGCTCAATGGTGTTTCGATAGCCTTGATGGCTAGGACGGGAGTATTCTCCTAAAGTATGGGCTCTAGGAGGTAGGTTTGGTTGTGGTGGGTTGTTTGGTTGAGGTGGGTTGTTGGGATCAAGGATGTTACCACCTTCCATGATGTCGGATGGTAATGGTTACGAACAAAAACACAAAGAAAAGATAGACTAAAGAAAACCTAAAAAAATGAAAAAAAAAATCTCACTAGAAAGGATTCTAATGAGTAGACCTAAGTAAAAATAAAATTTCAACCTAAGCAATAACTATTCCCCGGCAATGGCGCCAAAAACTTGATGCGTGAGTTTTGCAACCTATGCACTTAGGTTTTACCTCTCAAGGGATCTTGAGAAGCTTACAACCCCCACCAGGCAGTGTACTTGACCGATGTAGTATAGTGAAGTGGCAAATACCGGGGGATTGATCGTTCTCTCGGGGAATAGTGTCGTTATGCTTGAAAAGCTACTCTAATTAGGTCTAGGGGTTGAGGGATGATTCTTTTTGTATTTTTATATTTTATGAAAGCAGGTAAAAATCTCGGTTTTGGAAGGAGTAGGCGGAATTAGTTGCTAGCCAACTAACCCAAATATCTACTTTTGCAATTAAAATTAAATAACAAGAAAATTAAATTGGTTGTGAAACTTATAAATGATAAATATGTGTTTACTTAGATTTCCTTACTCCCTAGCTATCTTTTATATGTTAATTGGTTTGTTGTGATTATGTGGACGACGGGTTGTATTCCTTTAAACAATTCGTAGGACCGTGTACGATCTTCCCTAACTCTATAAGCTCCTACTTCACTCCTATGTCGAGCCGATTTAAGCTCCTAACATGGGATCATTAGAATTCGCTCATGCATTAAATACGACCAAATAATCGTAGTACACATCCGATTCATGTTTCTTAAGACGTTCAAGCAAGTTACCGTACAGGAGGTTAGCCAGTTTTCTTAAGCCTAACATCGACTTCACCCAACCACAATAATCACAAGCAAACCAACAACATATAATCAATAGCTAGGTTTCATTAGATCTAAGCAAACACAAAGAAAACCTAGCCTAGCATGTTAATTGAAAGACAAGCATAAGATATAATCAAACAACACATAGACATATTGAATGATTTGGAAGAATACTTATCTTTAATTAAGCATCAAGGTTTCAAGGGTGAAAAACCCTTAAAAATACAGAAAAGCTCGAGCTAGGGTTTTTCCCAAAAGTTGCACACTAATGAATGAAAATTAAAAAAGTATATATAGATTTTACAAGCTGGCGGCGTCGCGTTCTAGTGGGTGACGCCGTCACCTCGCCACCAAACTTATATTCGGATTGCTCAGATCCAACTCTGACGCCGTCCCTCTTTGGAATCCTCTGGGCCGTCTCCCTTTGTGTTATAACGTGACGGCCTACATCAATTTGCACGTGACGCCGTCACTCTTTAAAACTTCAAATCTTTCTGGGGCGTCTTGTGTAAAAATCATCCTTCGTTTGTCAAAGCGTGACGCCGTCACACTCTAAAGCGTGACGCCGTCTGGTGCTAATTCCAGCATATTTTGAGACTTTGTCGTTTTCTTCACTTTTATGCTCAAAAAACGTCCAAAATAGCTTCTTTTCCAGATTTCCTCTCCAAAGTACCTAAAATGACAAAATGAACGATTTAGGGCAATATTTGATCAAATAATTACGGATTAGGGCTTAAATGACCCCCTAAAAGCAGTACACTTTTCGCTTCATCAGTAATCGGCGCTTTTGAGAAGAAAGCTCGCGCTCTTTTAGACTGGAATAGGCTTTTCATATGTTTATCTCGAGTTTGCACATTTTGCCTTTAACTGGTGAAGATCTTTGTCAAGAGGACCCGCAACAGATTTTCATGCAATTAAATATCGAAAGTCCTTATAAATCGTATAGAAACTAACAAATAACGCTATGTAAAATATGTATAATTCGAGCGTCATCAAATCCCTCCACACTTAGCTATTGCTTGCCCCCAAGCAATGTGAGCAACAAAATAGATTAAGGCATTTTGAAACATAAATTCATGAAGGAATATATTAATTGTTAGAGACAAAGATATTTCGTATATGGCAACAACACACACTAGATCACCTCACATAGAATATATTTAAGTTCACACAATTTCGCTCAATAGGGTGATTGTATGGGAACACTCAATTTGCACAGACATAAATCAAGAAAACTACCATAGGCTTGTACAAGATACTTAAACCCAACCGTTGCGGCGTGAGCACCAGACAAATATATCAAAAGAAGGCAAAATAAGGCTTATTTTGTTTCAGGTATAAGGGATAATTCGGGTTTTTTGTGTTTTGGAGGTACTTAGTCATATTGACTCATCAATCCATACTATTGCTAGCCATAATCTCTTTACATATTTCTTTCTTTAGGCATATATTTTTTTCTTTTTCTTTTTGCCTTTATTCATCATTTTTTTTATTTTTTTATTTAACTAGCGGCTAGCAAATAGAAGGAAAACATCAAAATTGCTTCGATATACTTTATTTATTTACGGTTGATTATAAGTGGTGATTTGTGTTTTGGGATAAGGGTAAGGTTGATTTTGGTGGGTATTTTACCTTTTCGTCATCTATATTCGTCTATAAATTAACCTCACTACGATTTGGTAAACGATATACATGCAGAAGTTCTAGAGTTAAAATGAATTACCGGCACACTCATATATAAAGCAGGAAGTGCAAAAATGCTATACACTTCATATAAAGGCTAAGAATATTCTCACAATTTAATGGGGTTGAATCTTGTTCTAGATGTGTATTGATATGCCTTGCATTTTTTATCAAATACTAATATAAAACCTAAAATTTTGAAAAATTCATAGAGCAAGCAATAATGTGGAATACGCTCGACTTATCCTATTTGTCTTCCCTCCACACTTAAGTTGAGCATTGCCCTCAATGTGAAAAACGGAAAAAATAAAAGTAAAATAGGATAATCGAGAAAAAGATCGAAACTTCCCGGGGCTATCGGAGGAAGTTCATATAGTAGACTTGCCAGCAAGCAGCCATATATTTTCATAAAACCTGCAAATATAAACAAAACACACAAAAATATTTTTTGGTTTTTTTTTTTTTTNTTTTTTGACCATAAGGCTATAATGCCTCCACACTTAAATAGTAAACACGGGTTGCCTCCCGAGAAGCGCTTGTTTTTCACGGAGTCTTAAGCTAGACTCACAAGTTCATATTGTCTTAAGTTTTAGGGAAGAAGGGAGTTAGTTCCGCCCTCCTGTCATTGTAACTTTCTTCTTCGTGATATAGTTTAAGTCTGTGGCCATTTACAATAAAATTTTTATCATCTTTTCCATATAATTCCACATATCCGGATGGATATTGGTGTTTTACCATGTATGGTCCAAGCCAACGTGATTTTAATTTTGGTTGTTTGAATTTATATTTCGAATGGAATAGTAGTACTTTGTCTCCTTTGTTGAATTCTTTACGGATTTTAAGTTTTCGATCATGCCAGATCTTTGTTCTTTCTTTGTATAGTATTGAATTTTCATAAGCATGTAAACGGAATTCATCTAACTCATGTATTTGAAACATACGTTTTTCTCCAGCTGCTATTAGGTTAGTATTACAATTCTTAAGTGCCCAATATGCACGGTGTTCGATTTCTAGTGGTAAATGACAATCTTTTCCATATATTGATTTATAAGGTGTTGTTCCTGTAGGTGTTTTGTATGCTGTCGGAAAGCCCACAGAGCGTCATCTAACTTTTTAGACCATATAGCGGGGTTGTCTTTTACAGTTTTTTCAAGGATTCTTTTTAGGGATCTGTTTGTGTTTTCTACTTGACCGCTAGTTTGAGGTTGATATGATGTCGAAAAATGATGATTTACACCATACTTCTTCATTGCTTTTTCCATCATTTGATTACAAAAATGTGTTCCTCTATCGCTTATTAGGGCTTTTGGGATTCCAAAACGACAAAAGAGTTTTTTAAGAAATGTTATAACAACTTGTGCATCATTAGTTTGAAGAGCTTGAGCTTCTGGCCATTTTGAGACATAATCAATAGCTACCAGTATGTATTCGAACTTATGGGATTTTGGAAAAGGTCCCATGAAATCTATTCCCCATATGTCATATATCTCACATACTTGTATGTATTTTAGAGGCATTTCATCACGTTTTGATGTATTTCCAATTTTTTGACATGCATCGCATAATTGTACTAAGGTTTGAGCTTCTTTGAATATTGTTGGCCAATAAAAACCAGATTCTAGGACTTTTCTAGCTGTAACTGATGGTCCATAATGGCCTCCAGTTGGTCCATGATGACATGCATCCAGAATTGATCGGGTTTCAGCTCCTGCCACACATCTTCTTATAATCCCATCAGGACATATCTTAAAAAGATGTGGCTCTTCCCAAAGAAAGTTTTTAATATCTGAAAAGAATTTTTTCTTTTGTTGGTATGTCATGTTTTAAGTAGAATTTTTCCAGCTAAGTAATTTGCAAAATTGGCAAACCAAGGTTCTTTATCAGTATTTATTTTCATTAGAATTTCTTCTGGAAAGTAGTCGTTTATTTCAAGTTCTTCCTCATCACCATCTTGTTTTTCTATTCTAGATAGGTGATCTGCTGCAACATTATCAACACCTTTTTTATCTTTTGTTTCAATGTCAAATTCTTGCAATAGTAAAACCCGTCATATAAGACGAGGTTTGGCATCAAGTTTTTTAAATAGATATTTTAAGGCTGAGTGATCTGTGAAAACGGTTGTCTTAGAGAGAACGAGATATGATCTGAATTTATCAAATGAAAATACAATGGCCATTAGTTCTTTTTTTGTTATTGTATAGTTTTGTTGAGCGGCATTTAGTGTTCTACTAGCGAAGTAGATTGGATGAAAATGTTTTTCTTTTCTTTGGCCAAGTACTGCTACAACAGCATTTTCACTTGCATTACACATTAGCTCAAATGGAAGATTCCAATCTGGGCTTGCTATTATAGGTGTGCATGTGAGTTTCTCTTTTAATGTTTCAAATGCTTTAGTACATTCTTCATCGAATTCGAATGGGACATCTTTATCAAGTAGCTTTGTTAGAGGATTAGTTATTTTAGAGAAGTCTTTTATAAATCTCCGGTAAAAACCGGCATGTCCAAGAAAACTTCTGATGCCTTTGATATTAGTAGGTGGTGGTAATTTTGCTATGACTTCGATTTTTGCTTTGTCAACTTCTAATCCTGCTCCTGATACTTTATGTCCGAGTACTATTCCTTCTTTAACCATGAAGTGACATTTTTCCCAATTAAGGACCAAATTAGCTTCTTCACATCTTTTAAGCATTTTATTTAGGTTTACCAGACAACTTTTAAATGAATCTCCGAAAACAGAAAAGTCATCCATGAAAACTTCCATAGATTCTTCGATCATGTCATGGAATATTGCAATCATACATCTTTGAAATGTAGCAGGTGCATTACATAAACCAAATGGCATACGTCTATAAGCATATGTTCAAAAGGGACACGTGAATGTTATTTTTTCTTGGTCGAGTGGATCAATTGGAAATTGGAAGTATCCAGAAAAACTGTTAGAACCTAAGTTTATCTACATTTTATCAAGTCTCGGTTATTTCCGTCATTGTAATAGGTTGCTAAGTTATTTATGTTATGTATGGAACGTGTATGACTATGGACACGTCCAATGGGCCTTAAGCCCATACGTTTAGTAAAAGGAAGGAGAAAGGGAGTGTTGCCCTAGCTCCTCTCCTATAAATAGGAATATGATGTAAACATATTTCTTGTTGGTTATTTCATTTACATAAGGAAACTCTTGCACTTTTATTCTTCATATTTGATCTAATCAACCAAACTCTATTTCTCATCTCATTTCTATCAAATCTATACTTGTGTTTACAATATGGTGACCTAACAAGTGGTATCAATCGCCAAAAGAAGGTGTAGTTCTTTGTTTTTGTTTCCAACGACCCAAAATCTTGTTTTTATTCGTTATTTTTGAACAAAGTTTGCTACTTTCTTGTTTGTTTCGTGTTTTTATCACATATTTGTCATCAAACTTGTGTTACAAACTCAAACAACCAACAAAATATCAAACTTTTGGAAAAAATACGTACGATTCTAAACTTGTACCTTTTTTCGAGATTTTTCAAATTTTCAAAAATTGGTTCAAGTTTGCAACTTTCTTTAAGATTTCATCATTTTAAGGTTAGTTGTACAAGAATCTTGGATTAAAAACGTGTTTTTGGATTGCTTTTAACAAAAACAAAATCTGCCAATTTTTTGTACTTTTTCGAGAAAATAAAACCCTAACTTTCGAGATCTTTTGTCACTGCTCCTAAGGTGTTTTCGTTGGTTACTCAGTGCTTTTCTCTCTTGTATAAGAAAGAATACACTTCGACTTGTTGGATATTTTCGTTATTGTATAATCTCGAAAATTTTGTGGAATTTTTTTCGAAAATTTTGAACTTTTGAGATCTTTTCTGGCTTATCGAAATCTTTTGATTTTCGAGATCCTTGGAAAACTTTCGAAATCCTTTCATAATTTTCGAGAACTTTACTAATTTCCACTAAAGAAAAATTTCTCGAAAATTTGGAAAAATTGTCTCGATAAATCTGTTTTTCGAGAAATTTTGAACTTTTTCGAAATCTTCTGTGTTTTTTTCGAAATCTTTGTTACTTTGACTGTTTTTCGAGATATTCAACATTTTAAACTTTGAGAACATACTTGGGATAGTTTTCGAGAATTGGCATAACACTTATACCTTCTACAAGATCCATTATCACACAAGTATTTCGTCATGTCTCAACTACCGTACTCAAACTCTCCTTACACTCCACGTCACAGTACCGACCCTCGTCATGTACTACACTTTGGTAATGAATCATATCCTCCTATGTTGATTAATGGAAACTACACTACTTGGAAACGACGATTCTTA
>LBNU01038937.1:0-10066 GCA_014162995.1 Artemisia annua
CATTGATAAGAGCAACGTCATGTACATGATGAGATCCGTGTCCCTAATGGCTAACTTTATAGCCAATTTTTCCCTTATGATGATAAACCTTGTCCCTAAAGGCTCACCTGTTGAGAGCAATTGTACCTTACTTTATGGGAGTCGTTGTCCTAAACGGTTGCACACTTGGATAGGCAATTGCCTTTACATATAAGCCCATTGTCCTAAGTCTTGCACCTTTGATAAGAGCAATGTCACTTACATGATGAGATTCTGTTGTCCCTAAAGGCAACTTTGAGCGCAATTTGTCCCTTACAAGATAATAGTGTTGTCCTAAGGCTCCATTTGTTGAGCAGAATTGTACCTTACTTTATGTGAGTCGTTGTCCCTAAACGCTTGCTCACCTTGATGAGAGCAACTGCCCTAAACATGATGATAGCATTGTCCCGAATGCCCTTTTGCACACTTGAAAAAAGAGCAATTGCCTTTACATATAAGATCCCGTCTGTCCCTAAAGGCTAACTTTGAGGCAAATTTGTCCTTACATGAAAGAGCCGTTTCCCTCAAGGCTAACTTGTTGAGAGCCAATGTACCTTACTCTTTGGGATCCGTTGTCCGTAAAACGCTTGCTCACTGATGAGAGCAACTGCCCCTTTACATGATGATAGCTTGATCCCTAATGCTGCACTCATTGAAAAGAGTCAACTGTCACTTATCTGATGAGATCCGTATGCCTATTGTCTTTTGAGGCCAATTTTCCTCCATGATGAAGAGCGTTGTCCCTAACGCTCACCTGTTGAGAGCATTGTAATCCACCACCCCCCTTACCTATGGAGCCGTTGTCCCTAAACGTTGCTCACTAGATGGAGCAATTGCCCTTTCATGATGATAGCCCGTTGTCCCTAGTGCTTGCACACTGAAAGAGCAATTGTCACTTACATGATTAGTCCGTTTGTTCCTTTAAAGTAACTTAGAGGGAAATTTGTCCCTTACATATAAGATTTGTTGTCCCTAAGGCTTGCTCCACTTGAATGAGAGCAATTAACCTTTACATGTGAAACCATTGTCTCTAATGCATTGCACCTTGGATAAGAGCAATTGCACTTACATGATGAGATCGCTTGTCCCTATACCCGGATAACTTTATGAAGGGCAATTTGTCCTTACAAATAGAGCCTGTTTCCTCAACGGCTCACCTTGTCTGAGAGCAATTGTACCCTTACTTTATAGAGTCGTTGTCTAAAACGCTTGCTCACTTGTGAGAGCAAATGCTTTACATGAATGATACCCATTGTCCCTAATGCTTGCACTTTGATAAGAGCAATTGGTCACTCTAACACTGCCTGCAGACTCCGCTTGTCCCTAAGGCTAACTTTGAGGCCAATTTTTCCCCTACACAGATAAGGATCGCTTGTCCTAACTGGCCCATTTGCTGCACCGAGCCCATTGTCCTTACTTTATGGAGTCGTTGGTCCGTAACGCTTGCTCCCACTTGATGAGAGCAACTGCTTTACATTGATGAAGCCATCTGTCCCTAATGCTTGACATTGATAAGAGCAACTGTCCTTATACTGATGAGATCCGTATCCCTAATGGCTAACTTTATAGGCAATTTTTCACTTACATGATAAAGCCGCTTGTCCCTCCAACGGCTCACCCTGTGAAGCAATTGTACCTTACTTATGGGAGCCGTGTCCCTAAACTTGCACACTTGATGAGAGCAATTGCCCTTTACATGATGATCCAGGCCGTTGTCCCTAATCGCTTGCACACCTTTATACGGTACAATCTGTCTCTTACATGATGAGATCCGTTGTCCTAAAGGCTAACTTATGAGCGCGGCCAATTTTCTTACATGCTCGTCCAGCATGTTGCCCTAAAGTCTCACTGTGTGAGAGGCCAATGTACCTACTTATGGGAAAGTCGTGTCAGCCTAAACGCTTGCTCACTTGAGAGAGCACATTGCCCTTTACACACTGATGATAGCCATTGTCCCTATCGCTCTGCCACCTTCTGCCTAAGCACCAACTTTCACTTACATGAATGAGATCGTTGTCCCTCAAAGGCCTAAGCCTTGAGGCAATTTGTCCCTTACATGATAAGAGGACCGTTGTCCCTTCACAGGCTAACTCTGTTGCACGCCACGCCAACTTGTACCTGTTACTCCTTTGGGATCGCGTTGTCCGAAACGCTTGCTCACATTTATTGAAGAGCAACTGGCCTTTACATGATGATCAGACCATTCCATAATTCTGCACATTGATAAGAGGCAACTGTCACTTTACATGATGAGATCCCGTCTTCCCTAAATGCTAACTTTATGAGGCCAACTTTTTCCCTTACTGATCAAGAGCCCTTGCCCCCTAAAGGCTCACTTGTTACCCCGAGCATTGTACCAAACCTTTATGGGAGTCGATTGTCCTTAACAGCTTGCTCCCTGATGATACTGCAACTAACCTTCACATCGCATGTATCAACCATCCTGTCTTAAGCTTGCACTTTGATACAGAGACCAATTGCGAACTTACATGATGTAACTCAGTGTCCCTAAAAGCTAACTTTATGAGGGCAATTTGTCCTTACAGAGGTGACAGAGTTCTCTGTCCCTAAGGCTCACTTGTTAGAGACAGCAACTTGTACCCATTACTGTATGGGCATCGTTGTGTCCTAACGCTTGCTCACTTGATGAGAGGAATAACTTTACAGAATGATAACCATTGCTTCTCCATGCTTCACCTCTGACTACCGTTCAAGCATTAGGGACAATGGCTATCATCATGTAAAGGGCAGTTGCTCTCATCAAGTGAGCAAGCGTTTACGGACAACGGATCCCAAAGAGTAAGGTACAATTGCTCTCAACAAGTTAGCCTTGAGGGACAACGGCTCTTATCATGTAAGGGACAAATTGCCCTCAAAGTTAGCCTTTAGGGACAACGGATCTCATCATGTAAGTGACAATTGGTCTTATCAAAGGTGCAAGCATTAGGGATAATGGCTATCATCATGTAAAGGGCAATTGCTCTCATTAAGTGAGCAAGCGTTTAGGGACAACGACTCCCATAAAGTAAGGTACAATTGCTCTCAACAAGTGAGACTTTAGGGACAACGTCTCTTATCATGTAAGGGACAAATTGCCCTCATAAAGTTAGCCTTTAAGGAAAACGGATCTCATCATGTAAGAGACAATTGCTCTTATCAAGTGTGCAAGCATTAGGGACAACGGCTATCATCATGTAAAGGGCAATTGCTCTCATCAAGTGTGGAACCGTTTAGGGACAACGGCTCCCATAAAGTAAGGTACAATTGCTCTAAACAGGTGAGCCTTTAGGGACAACGGCTCTTATCATGTAAGGGAAAAATTGGCCTCATAAAGTTAGCCATTAGGGACAACGGATCTCATCATGTAAGTGACAGTTGCTCTTATCAATGGCGCAAGCATTAGGGACAATGGCTATCATCATGTAAAGGGCAGTTGCTCTCATCAAGTGAGCAAGCGTTTACGGACAACGGATCCCAAAGAGTAAGGTACAATTGCTCTCAACAAGTTAGCCTTGAGGGACAACGGCTCTTATCATGTAAGGGACAAATTGCCCTCAAAGTTAGTCTTTAGGGACAACGAATCTCATCATGTAAGTGACAAAGGTGCAAGCATTAGGGACAATGGCTATCATCATGTAAATGGCAATTGCTCTCATCAAGTGAGCAAGCGTTTAGGGACAACGACTCTCATAAAGTAAGGTACAATTGCTCTCAACAAGTGAGCCTTGAGGGACAACGACTCTTATCTTGTAAGGGACAAATTGCCCTCATAAAGTTAGCCTATAGGGACAACGGATCTCATCATGTAAGTGGCAATTGCTCTTATCAAAGGTGCAAGCATTAGAGACAATGGTTCTCATCATGTAAAGGTTAATTGCTCTCATCAAGTGAGCAAGCCTTTAGGGACAACAACTCTTATCATGTAAGGGACAAATTGCCCTCATAAAGTTAGCCTTTAAGGACAACGGATCTAATCATGTAAGTGACAATTGCTCTTATCAAGTGTGCAAGCATTAGGGACAACGGCTATCATCATGTAAAGGGCAATTGCTCCATCTAGTGAGCAACCGTTTAGGGACAACGGCTCCCATAAAGTAAGGTACAATTGCTCTCAACAGGTGAGCCGTTAGGGACAACGGCTCTTATCATGGAAGGGAAAAATTGGCCTCATAAAGTTAGCCAATAGGGACAACGGATCTCATCAGGTAAGTGACAGTTGCTCTTATCAATGGTGCAAGCATTAGGGACAATGGCTATCATCATGTAAAGGGCAGTTGCTCTCATCAAGTGAGCAAGCGTTTACGGACAACGGATCCCAAAGAGTAAGGTACAATTGCTCTCAACAAGTTAGCCTTGAGGGACAACGGCTCTTATCATGTAAGGGACAAATTGCCCTCAAAGTTAGCCTTTAGGGACAACGGATCTCATCATGTAAAGGGCAATTGCTCTTATCAAGTGTGCAAGCATGCGGGACAATGGCTATCATCATGTTTAGGGCAGTTGCTCTCATCAAGTGAGCAAGCGTTTAGGGACAACGAGTCACATCAAGTAAGGTACAATTGCTCTCAACAAATGAGCCTTTAGGGACAACGACTCTTATCTTGTAAGGGACAAATTGCGCTCAAAGTTAGCCTTTAGGGACAACGGATCTCATCATGTAAGTGACAATTGCTCTTATCAAAGGTGCAAGCATTAGGGACAATGGCTATCATCATGTAAAGGGCAATTGCTCTCATCAAGTGAGCAAGCGTTTAGGGACAACGACTCCTATAAAGTAAGGTACAATTGCTCTCAACAAGTGAGCCTTTCGGGACAACGACTCTTATCTTGTAAGGGACAAATTGCCCTCATAAAGTTAGCCTTTAGGGACAACGGATCTCATCATGTAAGTGGCAATTGCTCTTATCAAAGGTGCAAGCATTAGAGACAATGGTTATCATCATGTAAAGGATAATTGCTCTCATCAAGTGAGCAAGCGTTTAGGGACAACGACTCCCATAAAGTAAGGTACAATTGCTCTCAACAAATGAGCTTTTAGGGACAACGGCTCTTATCATGTAAGGGAAAAATTGTCCTCATAAAGTTAGCCATTAGGGACAACGGATCTCATCATGTAAGTGACAGTTGCTCTTATCAAAGGTGCAAGCATTAGAGACAATGGCTATCATCATGTAAAGGTTAATTGCTCTCATCAAGTGAGCAAGCGTTTAGGGACAACGACTCCCATAAAGTAAGGTACAATTGCTCTCAACAAATGAGCTTTTAGGGACAACGGCTCTTATCATGTAAGGGAAAAATTGTCCTCATAAAGTTAGCCATTAGGGACAACGGATCTCATCATGTAAGTGACAGTTGCTCTTATCAATGGTGCATGCATTAGGGACAATGGCTTTCATCATGTAAAAGGCAGTTGCTTTCATAAAGTGAGCAAGCGTTTACGGACAACGGATCCCAAAGAGTAAGGTACAGTTGCTCTCAACAAGTTAGCCTTCAGGGACAACGGCTCTTATCATGTAAGGGACAAGTTGGCCTCATAAAGTTAGCCATTAGGGACAACGGATCTCATCATGTAAGTGACAGTTGCTCTTATCAATGGTGCAAGCATTAGGGACAATGGCTATCATCATGTAAAGGGCAGTTGCTCTCATAAAGTGAGCAAGCGTTTACGGACAACGGATCCCAAAGAGTAAGGTACAATTGCTCTCAACAAGTTAGCCTTGAGGGACAACGGCTCTTATCATGTAATGGATAAATTGCCCTCAAAGTTAGCCTTTAGGGACAACGGATCTCATCATGTAAGTGACAATTGGTATTATCAAAGGTGCAAGCGTTAGGGACAATAGCTATCATCATGTAAAGGGCAATTGCTCTCATCAAGTGAGCAAGCGTTTAGGGACAACGACTCCCATAAAGTAAGGTACAATTGCTCTCAACAAGTGAGACTTTAGGGACAACGTCTCTTATCATGTAAGGGACAAATTGCCCTCATAAAGTTAGCCTTTAAGGACAACGGATCTCATCATGTAAGAGACAGTTGCTCTTATCAAGTGTGCAAGCATTAGGGACAACGGCTATCATCATGTAAAGGGCAATTGCTCTCGTCAAGTGTGCAACCGTTTAGGGACAAAGGCTCCCATAAAGTAAGGTACAATTGCTCTCAATAGGTGAGCCTTTAGGGACAACGGCTTTTATCATGTAAGGGAAAAATTGGCCTCATAAATTTAGCCATTAGGGACAACGGATCTCATCATGTAAGTGACAGTTGCTCTTATCAATGGTGCAAGCATTAGGGACAATGGCTATCATCATGTAAAGGGCAGTTGCTCTCATCAAGTGAGCAAGTGTTTACGGACAACGGATCCCAAAGAGTAAGGTACAATTGCTCTCAACAAGTTAGCCTTGAGGGACAACGGCTCTTATCATGTAAGGGACAAATTGCCCTCATAGTTAGCCTTTAGGGACAACGAATCTCATCATGTAAGTGATAATTGCTCTTATCAAAGGTGCAAGCATTAGGGACAATGGGCCTTCATCATGTAAAAGGTAATGGCCTCAATCAAGTGAAAGCAAGCTTTAGGGACACGAACCTTTACAAATGTAAGGGACATTGCCCTCCATAAAGTTACGCCTTTTAAGGAAACGATCTCCAATCATGTTAAGGACAATTGCTTCTTATCAGTGGCAGCATTAGGCAACTGGCTATCATCCATGTTAATAGGCATTGCTTCCATCCTAGTGAGCAACCGTTAGGGACAACGGCTCCCATAAAGTTAAGGTACAAGCTCTCAACAAGGTGAGCCGTTAGGACAAACCGGCTCTTACATGGAAGGAAATATGGCCTCTATAAAGTCAGGCAATAGGGAACAGACGGATCTCATCCAGGTAAGTGAAACAGTTTGCTCTATCAAGTGTGCAACTTAGGGACAAGGCTTATCATACATTAAAGGGCAGTTTTGCTCTCATCAAGGTTGAGCAAGCGTTTACGCAAACGGATCCCAAAGAAGTCAGGTACAATTGCTCTTCGAACAAGTTAAGCCTTGGGGACAACGCTCTTATCAATGAAAGGGACAAATTGCCCCAAGTTGCCCTTTAGGGACAAACGGATCTCATCATGTAAAGGGCAATTGCTCTACAATGTGCGCCTCGTGACAATGGCTTATTCATTCATGTTTAAGGCCAGTTGCTTCTCATCAAGTGGACAACGTTTGGGACAAGACTCAACATAATGTTAAGGAACAATTGCTCTCACAAAATGAGCTTTAAGGGACAACACTCTTATCTTTGGTAGGACATGCGCTCAAAATGCCTTTAGGGACACGGATTCATCATGTTAAGTGCAATTGCTCTTATCAAAGGTGCAAGCATTAGGGACAATGGCTTATCATCATGCAAAGGCAATTGCTCTCATCAAGTGAAGCAACGTTTAGGGACAACGACTTCCGTATAAGTAAGTACATTGCTCTCAACAAGAGCCTTTCGGCAACGACTCTTATCTTGTAAGGACAAATTGCCCTCATAAAAGCTGCCTTTAAGGGACCAACGGTCTCAAATCATGTAGGGCAATTTGCCTCTTATCAAAGGTGCAAGCATAGAGAACAATGGTTATCATCATGTAAGATAATTTCCTCATCAAAGTTGAGCAAGCGTTTTAGGGACAACGAATCCCAAATAAAGTAAGGACAATTGGCTCCTCCAACGAAGCCTTAGGGACAACGACGTCTTTTCTGTTAAAGGGACAAAATTGCCCTCAAAAAGTTAGCGTTTATGGGACAACGGATCTCAAATCATGTACGGGCAATTGCCTCTTATCAAAGGTGCAAGCATTAAGGAACAATGGATCATCATGTAGGTTAATTGTGCTCTCATCAAAGTGAGCAAGCGTTTAGGACAACGCTCCTCATAAAAGTAGGTACAATTGGCTCTCAACAATGACTTTAGGGACACGGCTCTTAATCATGAAGGGAAAAATGTACCTCATAGTTAGCCATTGGACATACGGATCTCATCATGTAAAGGAAGTTGCTCTTTTCAATGGTGCAAGTATTGGGGACAATGGCTTATCACATGTAAGGGAGTTGCTCCTCCATAAAGAGCAAGCGCTTTCGACAACGGATCCCAAAAAGTAAGGTCAGTTGCTCTCAACAAGTTTAGCCTTGAGGACAACGGCCTTATCATGAAGGACAATAATTTGCCCCTCCCATAGTTAGCCTTTAGGGAACAACGGAATCTCAATCATTAGTGACAATTGGATCTATCAAAAGGTGCAAGCATTTATTTTTTTTTGGGTAAAAAGGGTTATTACCTGGATGCATTCCAAAAAACTTGAAGCAAAGGACGAGGGTGACTCCCTCGACTCAGTCCCCAAAGAACTTACAGACTCTCATATAAAATTGGTACAACATTTCTTAAACTTACAAAATGACCAAACAATAAAAATAAAGTAATATAACATTACAAAACACTCAAAAATGAATCTTGAGTCTTTCCAAAGTCACTATGGCTGTCCACTTATCCATGAAGAAAACACTTAACTGACAACGACAAAGGGTCCCAACCCTTAGACATCATCAAAAAGAAAGCAGCTCCGATCCCATACAAACATCAAGCCCATAAAAAAATCTGACCACCCATAAATGATCATAGCAAACAAAATCTAGTGATCGAGTCAAGGATTGTTGAAGTACAGATACCCAAGAAACTTAACTTACATAACCAAATGTTAAGAAGCCACCATCGGTGTTAAGATTTGATCCGTAAAATCATCCTCAAGCTGGAAGCCCGGTTCACAGTTTCATACAACGGTTTGGTGAAAGGACTTAAAAACCGGTTGTGTTGTTAGACGGATAAGCAGCACAGTAAACTCGCTCCAACAGCGTACGTTGGGGAGATGCTAATACTGGGAACTCAATAAAGAGTAAACACAGAAAACCAGCCAATCACTATAGTATCTCCACTTTCCCAACAACAGCTCTAAGATTCATAAATAGAATAAATCCAGCCTGCAAACATTGACTTGCACAATGAGAACGAATGACTTCCATCTCTCCTAAACCCACATTACAATTCGTAATACTTTTCAGCAACAAAACAATGGCACACTTCACGTAGTAACTACACAACAGCAACAACGTGCAACTTGTAATGAATCACAACTCAACAGGTTACTTACAATAAAATCGTTACAAACCCCAAGGAGGAATGTTTTATTAGACCCAAACCAGATGCATCGCCACTTCTTGTATTGCTATTAGACCCAATTTTACCAGCATCCACACTCTTTTCCGGTTCTCACGCCTTCTTTCACCTTTTTATGGCACTCCTACCCATGATCAAAATAGTTTGCACACAGAACAACGAGGGGAGTTATACTCAAACTCAATGTCAATTTTAACCATTTCGGATGTCATCTGTCTTTTGAGAATAGGGCGCACCGTAAGTGTTCAGATAAAGTTCATTTCCCGCTGAAATTTCCAAGCTAAAACTCTTGCATACGTATTCATACCCCAGCGACTTCTGCTTGGTTTGGTTTGGCATCTAAACATTACACCGTTGGAGCGAGTTTTTTGCTTGCTGCTCTATCCGTGGTTGTAGGTTCTCACCACTGTTTGTGAAATTTGTTGAACTGAATTTCATGTTGTGATCCATGAGTATGCGGTGTTTGTGTCAATTCTATGGTATGGGTTCTTTCCTGGATTTGCAGGAAGCTAGGGTGCAATCCTCAGTTATTGAAGAATGCTGTTATCATGGATTCCTTCAATGAAGTGTAAGTGGACTACAAGAGGAATTGAGCTCAAGTATTTCTGAGTGGTAATTCGTTAATTCTATACAGTCATTGTTTGGTAGGTTCATTTTATTGGTAAAGTTAAACGATCAAGATGTTCATTATTATTATGAGAGTCTTAGTTCCTTTAGGGACTGAGAAATGAGGGAAGTCAACTCCATCCTTTGTACTTCAATGTTTTTGGTGTAATAATTTGCCTGGGGTGAAATTAACCCTTTACCCCAAAAAAAGTTCATTCATGTAATGCAATTGCTCTTAATCAAAGGG
>LBNU01038937.1:20926-33132 GCA_014162995.1 Artemisia annua
TGAAAAGCTTTCAAAAAGTTACAAGTTTAGTCCCTGAAGTTTCACATTTGGCAAGTTTGGTCCCTGAACTTTCAGAATTGGCAGAAATGGCCCCTGGTGGAATATTGTGGAAGGAAAATGCAACTTTGATCCTTGGAAAGTCACAAGTTGTCAAATTTGATCCTTGGATTACATTTTCAGAAATTTACAGGTTCTGTCCCTCAAGTTTGCAAAAATGTCAATAATGGTCCCCGGGAATTTTAGTTTGGAGAAAAATGTTAAAAGTGACCTTGGGAAATCAAGACTTGGCAAATATGACCCTTGTAAGTGGATTTGAAAATATGGCAGAAGTGGTCCCTTGGTTTTCAGAATTTACATGAATAGCCCTTGTGTTTAATATCTATAAATCCCAAATGGACCCCTTGTTTAAATTAAACCCAACATCACCCTTTTCCTTTATTAAACCCATTACCCCAATAACCTACATGGCCCATTCCCCTTTCAGCCCAACATAAAACCCACCACGTTTTCTTTATAACTCACAGGGTCAAATAAGTCAAACTAACACCCTATCTCCTTCTCCACTCTATTACCCGCCATACCTTCACCCCCTCCATTCCCTTTTCCTGCAACACTCCTTCCCCCTCCCAATACCTCAAAAGTATTACCCACTATCACCTTCCCCAACCTCTCACAAACCCATACCTACCACTGCCACCTCACCAATCCACAACTCCAAAGTGGCGCCAAAATCAAATTGAAGGGCTGAGATCAGTTTACTTTAATCCAAGGAATGGGATTCACTCACAAAAGCACAAGGGTGGATTTTGCACTGATATCTCACACAGAAGAAGCACAAGATGAAGGGAACCCTAGTTGTTAGCTTTTAGTATAAATAGGTTCATGTGTAAGCCATGTAAGGCATCCCCTTTTCTCTGTATTTTTTCTCTCAATTCTCTTATTTTTCAGTTGTAATTCAGTATCTTTTAATTAATTTAAGTTTTATTAAGATTTCAAATAATTTCAGTTTTCATCCTAAATTTCCATTTTTTTCAAGTTTTTATTATTGATGTTAGTTTATACTTTCCAGTAATCTCAGAAGCTTTTATAAGTAGTTAAGAAGGTATTTAAAGCTTTTAATCAAGAAAAACTCAGAAAAGAAAAATAAAGACAAAATTCAAAGAAAATAAAAAAAAATAGAAAAATGATGATCAAGGCTTGCTGATACAGAAGAGAGTATGGAAATGGACTGGTTTAGAGCTCATGGGAGCATAGGTTTATGATTTTGGTCCTGGTTCACACTTGGTTATGCTTGGACCTCTTGTAAGATTATTTTCCATAATTTCCTTTTTGCATAATCTGTTACATTTAGTAATTGTAGTTGGTTATTGTTTAATCTGGCTTATTTGTGTTTAAGTTTGACCAGTGTAAGGTTAATTTTCAGTTTCATGGTTTAAATCTTAGTCTAGCTTACTTAATAGTTCTAAAACTGTTTTTGAAAGGGTGTTTGGAATTGCCTATTTAACTGTGTTCTTGTGAGTTTCATTGAGTAAAAACTGTGTAGACATCTCTATTAGGTTCATATTAGCTCAGTCCAGCCTTAAACTTGGTAGTCTTAGTTAAAAAGTCAAAATGGTACACAAATCCTCTCAACAGCTTATCTGTTGAGAATTTGAGGAGTCAAATCCTTGAATTCAACATAGAATTAGTTAAGATTGCTTGATTTTGCTTCATTTAGGTTAAAAAAAACTTCACATAATCATCTAGGATCAAAGAAAACTCAATTTAGTCAAAGTGTTCAATAATTCTCTAAGGTCAAAAAAAAATTTCATTCTGTTGAGATGGGGC
Organism: Artemisia annua; assembly: GCA_014162995.1. Lineage (NCBI taxonomy): Eukaryota > Viridiplantae > Streptophyta > Magnoliopsida > Asterales > Asteraceae > Artemisia > Artemisia annua. The sequence continues at coordinate 22,754 of LBNU01038937.1, forward strand.
AGAGTTCAAAAGCAATTGTAGGGTTTGTTTCTTGGTGAAACTACAAAGTTTTTGCTATTTTACAATCTTTGGTAGCCTGTTCATTCAGCTCAAAAAGAAAATTGGGGTTTGGAATCTGTTTGGTCTTTTGAAACTGAGTCTAAAGTGGCATGTGTGACCATGTTTCTGCCCTGCACCTCAGAATTGTGCAGATTTTTAAAAGGTTGCAGATCACTAGGTAATTAGGGTTGGGATTAGGATTTTGTAGATTTAGGAAGCCACCTGGGTGAGGTTTATGATTATGCTTTTAGATTTACCTTAGGAGCTTATTTAGTGGCTTATTTCGAGCTCCAAAAAGTTTATTTGACCACTGTTGATACTGCATGTTCATGCTGTTATTGTTCTTGAACCTATGATCATTGTTCATTCTTGTTTCTGGAATATGGTTGTTACTGATCTTGTTGTTGTAGCTATACTTGTTTGTTGTTTAGCTTTTTGAACCTCATTTAAATCAAAATTGCATTTAGTAGCTAATAACAAAAAGAGAGAACAAAAGTTTTAGAAATACAATAGAATTTTAAACCTTGAATCTGTTTGGTGTTTTGATTTGATTCATGTTGTTTTTGTAATCTGTTTTCAAAATTCAAGAAGGGATTTGTGCTTGTGTTGTGTCAGTAAACCAAAGGAAAAAAAAATTGTTTCAAAAAATTTGGCATTGCTGGGGTTTGAACTCGGGCCACCCAGCACACCCCACACACACTCAACCATCTGCCCTAGGGACTTCTCATTGTTACATGTTCCCTTTTTTATTTTTATAGTAGTAGTACCCTTTTAAGCTTAATTTAGCTTTTGAGCTTTTTACAGCTTATTCAAACTGCTTTTTCCTAACTTTTTATTTTTCTTAGATTTTTTTTAGCTTAAGTTAATTTCCAGAAAAATCTCACATTTATTTAATTAGTTTTAATATTTATTTTGATTTAATTTAGTTTAAAAAGTAATTAATTCATAATAATTAGGATTTTTATTAAATAATTAATTTTCTTTTTTCCAAAATTTTCTTTTGTCTTTTAGTGCGCTAGAAAATTATTTGTAGGCCCGTAGGATTTGCGTAGCAATAATTTCGCGTTTTTATTTGTACGTTGACGTTTATTTAGAATAAACGTCACGTTTATTTGTTTAATTGTTTTTTAGGATTCCCGATACCTATTTTTGATTCCCGTAGTATTTTAGGATTTCCTTAGCTTTCCAATTGCCTTTTGTTCCCTTTAGGTTATTTTATTTTCATCCTTGTTCATTAATTTTTCCATTTTCGTTAATTTTACGTACCATAAAACCAAACAATCTTTCACAACCAAACATACAAGTCTTTAATCTCGATCTTTCACGAATCTTTCCATTCACACCTCGTTGGGGTACGACTCGGGAAATCACTTCCCGGTCTCACAAATATCACATTGCACGAGTTTACGAGGTAATCTTTTTCCTAAAAGGTTTACTTGTATTTCTCTACGTCTTGTTGTCACTCACGATAACATTGACCTCACTTTGTTGATATTTTTGAATACTTGTTGTTTTGCACACTAAAACACAACGAATCAAATGACGTCGTTAATAGGAACATATAAAATCGGTTTATACACTTACGACCACAACTTATACACAACTTATGACCACACCTTATATACAGCTTATCCGTAGCTTATGACCACAACCTACCTTACCTTCCTTACAGTTTATTTAGTGGCTTATGAGCTTATTTGAGTGCGTTCAAATAAACTACTCTTAACTACAACACCATAATTTGCTATATACCACATAATAATCAAAATAAGGTAATATCAGTAATTGACTAATGGTTGCTTTGCTATATACCACTCCACCAAAACATAAATAAATTGACAGAATTGGTTCTACTTACATCTTTCATATCTTTAAACCATACACCCCAATTTACATCAGTGCCTACGAACTTGGTTTCCTGCAAAAGTATATCAGTAACCGAAATAAAGGAATATGCAGATCAAGTTGTGATAAAAATTAAATCACACATCTGTCGTCAGGGTTTAAAATCTAGCTTCATAGATGCAACCCAAAATAGATCTCCAAACATCATCATACGATTCACTGTTTATACAAACCTCTAAAGTTTAAAACATAGCCAGCTTTATAGAATATAGATTTGACTCCAGAAATATACATATATACAAATTAGTGACCAAAATAATGAAGAAACTTTATCCATCATAAATAAATAAATTTGATGTGCCCTCAGTAGAATTTCTCTTTTTTGAATGGATATGTAATGGGCATATGCCTCCTTCCACCTGACACATTGAATTCAATATACTTGGCTTTCTCCTTTGGATCCTACAAAAAATCAACAGATAAACCATTTTTTTTTGGTGCAATGGTGAATTTATATTAATATGAAAAATTATCACAAGTTACAGGATAACAAAATACTCTCTAGCATGAAAAAAAAGGGGGTTTTGGAAAAGAACGCGTAGAAAGCCGTTTTTAGGTTATTTTTCAATCAAACACATAATCACATAAAAACAAATACATTTAAACATGGTAGTATTCTTACATTAGTAATCGAAAAAGAACATTACGTGACATATGATAATGGGAATGTATCTGCTAGATAATATCGTAGTAGCTTTGGCTTAGAGATTGAATATGATCCATGATGGCTGTGGAAACAAATTAGGGTTTTGAAGAGTGGATGAAACTCATACGTATGGCTATATCCGTAATGTTTAAATCATATTTTGCATGTTTTTTTGTTTTTTAAATCCGGTTTAAATTTTTTTTTCTAAACATTATAGTTATGGCTTTGCAGTATGTAACTCAAAAATTAAGTTGGTCTAGTGGTAAAATTACTTATTGATGAACGAACAATCATAGGTTCAAATCTTGCCCATAAATTTTTACACTAATAGAATCCGGTTTTTAGGGCATGCGAATTTAAGTGCTTAGGTGGAATTATGAGGTGGCATTTAATACGAATTTAAGAATAAGAATTATTCCAAATTTAATTAATAAATAGTTGCTTAGGTGGACAGAAAAGTGATGACATGGCTGATAATGAATTACTGGGCAATGAGGTGACATTATACGTGTAACGCCTCCTGTTATATATAATATAGAGATATATACTTTTCTAGCAAACTACACTAGATAATACTAAGTTGCCAACTCGAGGTCTCTTGGACTTGCTTGGGATTCAAAAGGTTTTTGGTGATTTTATTTGGAGATGGGAAGCATAAGCATAAAGCTTAGTTTTTTGATGGCGAAGGGTATGGAGCGGAAGAGGTGGATCTCACTATGTTGTATCGTGTTAAGGGTGGTATTGGATGAGGACGAGTGAGAAGATAATCGATCCAAGAAATATCTTCACTTAAGTATAGGATTTGTTTTTGAAGGAAAATGCAACAAGGGCAGTAATGGGTGTGGTTGGTAACTTGATCCAAGTTGAGAGAATGGGGAAGGCAATTTTCATATGGTGATGATGGAGGTTGCCCTTTGTTACGTTGTGCGAGATGCATGAATAGCAAAGAGATCACTTATATCATGGATTTGGTTGATTTCTTCAAGGAATTTTTGCTTTTCCTTGGCAATGTGGAGTGAATCATTTGGTTGATATGGATGAGGTGGATTTGTGTAGTTGGAGGTGAAGTTATTGGAGGTGTAGTTTGATAATTGGCCATATTGATATGGATCATTGTAGTTGGATGGAGGTTGAGATGTGTAGCTTGGGATGAAGGATGATGTTTGGCCAAAGTTGTATGATTTGTAGAGTGGTTCAGAGGAGTGTCTGATGAGGTGAAAAGTGTACCCATTTTAGAGGGTCATTTAAGCCCTAATTCGTGATAATATGATCAAATATTGCCATAAATCGTTCCTTTTGTCATTTTAGGTACTTTTGAGAAGAATTCTGGAAAACACATCATTTTGGACGTTTTTGGAGCATAAAGTGAAGAAAACGACAAAGTCTCAAAAGAATGCTGGAAATCCTTCCTGACGGCGTCAGAGTCACAAGGTGACGTCGTCAGCCAACCAAGACAAAGGAGTGGATTCTGACTATACGTGACGCCCTAAGCAAGAATTGTGATGTTTACACCTGACGGCGTCAGGTGTTAATAATCCTAGGCCGTCAGGTGTAATGCTAAAGAGAGACAGCCCAGAGCTAGTTTACAAGTGACAGCGTCAGAAGTAGATCTAGGCCATCCGAGAACCCTAGAGGCGGCGAGCTGACGGCGTCAGGACCTATAAGCTGACGGCGTCAGGACCTATAACCTGACGCCGTCAGAGTGTATTTTCTATATATACTTTTCTATTTTTCATTCATTAGTGTGCAACTTTTGGGAACAAACCCTAGACGACTTTGACAGCTTTTTCAAGGGTTTTTCACCCTTGATTCTTCCATGTTCAATTAAAGATAAGTCTCCATTCAAATTAATCAATATGTCTATGTGTTGGTTATTTATATCTTATGCTTGTCTTTCAATTAACATGCTAGGCTAGATTTATTTTGTGTTTGCTTAGATCTAATGAAACCTAACTATTGATTGTTGATTGTTGGTTGTTGGTGTGTTATTAATTGTATTGGATGATTGTTTATCGATGTTAGGCTTAAGAAAACTGGCCAACCTCCTATATGGTAACGTGCTTGAACGTTTTAAGAAACATGAACCAATGCGTACTAGGCTTTTGTGGTTGTATTTAATGCATGAGCGAATTCTAACGATCCCATGTTAGGAGCTTCTAGCAGGCTCGACATAGGAGTGAAGTAGGAGCTTATAGAGTTGGGGAAGTACGTACGCCACCCCACGAATGGTATTAAGGAATACACCCGTCATCCACGCAATTAATACACACTAATTGTTAGCATCAAAGAAATATAAAGAAGTGATGGTCATTCGAATCCTAAGAACTTTGTAATGTGTCGTAAACGTATGATAGATTAGTCAATTGGACTTGTGGACTTAGTAAGCTAATATGTTATAAGTTAGATTGTATAAGCCTTTTATGTAACAAAAGTCCACCAAGTCCAAGTCCATTAGAAAGCCCATGAGGCCTTTCTCTCTAAGTATATAAGCCACCTAAAGCTTCATTTGTAAGGTGTGCTTGTGTGTGTAAGTGTGTGTTTTATATGAAATTCTCTCTAGTTTCTCTTACTACTTTCTCTCTCTAAAACACATACATATATATCATCAAGTCACCATCTTTACTACATATTGTGCTTGTATTTGTGATAAAGTTGATAGATCCAAGGTCCTACAAGTGGTATCAATCGCCTAACAATGATTTAGGAGGGTTTTGAGTTTGTTTGGTTCGTGTTTTCAAGCTTGTACCTCACGTATCTTTTTCAAAAATTTCGTACCTTTCTTGTTCTTTTTGTGTTTTTAATACTCTTTTGCTTACAAACTAGTGTTATAAACCTTTCTCAATAAGAAAGTTTCAATCTTTTTGAAAGATTCAAGCTTTAAAAATTTGTACTTGGTTTTGTACTATTTATCTAGAACTTTAAAAAGTTTTATAAAAATCATCAAGTTTGCAACTTTCTTCAAGTTTTGGTGTTTTTAAGGCTAGAAGTACAAGAATCTTGGAATACAAACTTCATTTGGGTGTGCTTTTTACGAATTCAAAATTTGCCACTCTTTCGAGATCCTTAAACCCCATTTTATCGAGAACTTTTCCTGAGCATATTATCTGATTTGGTGGTTTTACTCGGTGTTTCCCTTGCTTGTATAAGTGAGAAAACACTTCGACTCGTGGTATACTCTCTAAATTGTATAAAAACGTGACTCTTGGGTCACGAATTTGGGTTTCCTTGTGGATTCGTGGTTAATAACACGAAATACTAATTGGGTTTTGATTTAAAATAGTTAAATAGAAGTTTGGTATCCGGGTTTTTGATTTAGTTGTGGGTTCGAATGGGTAACCGAGAGCTAAAGCTCTCGGCTTGAATTTCTTCTTCGAGCTCGATTGGTTGTAGATGGGTTTAGTATTTGGTTTTTGGTTTTGATTATGTGGGATTATTGTTATTATGTTTTGGAGGGTTAAAACCCCATTTGATGTTGTTTGGTACATGGCCGACGACCCCTAGGGGCTCGGTTTGGTTTGGCTCGAGCTCACATGAGCTAGCCGAGACCATAAAGGTCTCGGGTGGGACCCACAAGCCTCGTTGGCTATGTGTTGACCGGGTTTGACTTGGTAGGTCGACCCGTGGATTTGTTAGTCGAAGTGTATTAATGGGATTGTGGAGATGTGGATTATTGGACATTTGGTTAGGCGTGACGAAATCACGTTGACTTACTAGTCAACGATTGATTTTGGCAAAAACGCCGTGACACTTGGACTTAGACAATGAGCCGAGTGTAATGACTCGGACATGTGACCATCACATATAACTCGATAAAAATAATGATCGCGTGAATAATAATACTCGTAATACTATTATTAATAATATAGACGGTTATATAGATATTTAGACGTGAAACCGTATATATATTTATATAAGTGAGTATATTAAAAATAAAACTATCACGAGTAACATTATAATAATGTAACGATATATATTATACTATAAAAGTAGTATAATAAATGTCGAGGACGTTATTATGGTTATGTAATTATAAACGTCGATATAATAGTAACGTTGAATGATTTTATTTAATAAAATACTTTCTTTTTGGAAATAAAGTGGAAAACTCACGAGTTATGCGGGATCGGGGTCACTTGAGTCCAAGTGGGCCACATCATTTATGTTGCGACTTTTGTGCTTGTCATGGATATGTGACGTTACTATATTCGTTTTCTATAACTACGTGACTTATTTAATCGACGGGTTAAATAGGATTTATTTAGTTATATAAAAGGAGTATATTAATGGACATTATATCCTACGACGCCCATAGGTTGTGGTATGTGTACGAGGTTTACGAGTTACTAAATATCTCGTGAGGTTTATCAAATTGACGAATTTGGTAAGGTTGACGAAGTATTTAGGGAACTTAGTAAATTTAGAAATATACCATATAGTATCCTACGTGCTATGTGATTTAGATTTTGGGGGTAATCTTGGAATAATATGTTAGGTAAATAAATTAAGGAAGAGTATCATGTCGACAGATTTGGTAGACTTCGGTAATTTATTTAAGTGATATATTAGGCCAATATTGAACCCATAAAGTTTACCATCGTGTCTTTTAGACGTGACTTCTCATTTGAGTTGTGTCAACCCAATGGATACCAAACACCAAACTAACATTTAAACGATACAAGAAATGGATTTTGTAAAGTAAAAAGAAATACTCTTGGGATTGGGAATATTCGATTTTTAAATATCGAGCCTGAAATGAGTTTGTATTGTTAGGAAGTGCCGATTCCGTAGTTGCTGTCTTTTGAGTTGAGACACATCTTATCACTACCGATTTCTTTTGCTGATTACTGGACTTGAGGTGAGTTATAGCCCCACTTTTACTCTTGAACTTTGTTTTCAATACTTGGGGTGAGAAACGTGCAAATTGTTTTATGTGGACTACTATCGCTTTTCCTTTCTTTTAAAACTTGTTATGCTAAGGAACTAGGAAACTGCTTCAGCCCTGCCACATAGTGGAGAACCGCGTGTGGACTAGACAAAGGGTAGTTGCAGGGATTTGGATATTGTATCAACCTTGCCACATAGTGGAGAACCGCGTGTGGACTAGAAAAAGGGTAGATACAATTGCCATAGTGTGATCACCTATAGGCCTTTGATATAACGGAGGGTATCCGTGTGAATTTGGTATAACGGAGGGTATCCGTGTGATTATGATATGGCGGAGGGTATCCGCAGGATTTTGATTCGAGACCTAGTCTAGCTAGCAAGAGTTTTGCGTATATGTCCACTTGAAATTTATTATGAATTTAAACCTATGATCTCACCAGCGAAAGCTGACTTTTAGCGCGTTTTCTCAGGTAATTAAGATTGATGGAAGATGCACGTTTGGAAGGCTTGGTACGGCAATCTGGTTTAAGGATCTATTTTCTAAAAACTCTGATATGTTATTGGGGACCTACTTTTAATTTCTTTTGGGCCTTACTTTGATAAACTTGGGATGAATGTAAACTTTAAAACCCCGTTCGGATGTGTTTTTATTTATGTTTACTTTATCTCGTTCTATTATGACTTGTGTTGGATACCAATCCCCGTAGCACCCCAAAAGCTTGAATAGTCTTCCGCTGTACCAAATTTTGGGGGTGTTACAGATTGGTATCAGAGCCAAGGTTATAGAGAACTAGGTAATAAAAACCTAAACTATAACCAAAATTTTTATAGAAAACGATCCTCGACCAATGCCCGCCAGCCCGCCAAGCCGAAGCATCTTCGAATTATTGAGGTATTATGAGATGATGATTAAATATGAGATTTTGAGATAAGTTGAGAATTTTGAGTTATGGATTATGTGATATGATGGCGTTATGAGAACTTATATGGCTTAATTGTTTTATAAATATTTTAGTAATGCGGTACTTGATATTTTTCTTGAAACTATATGATTAGGATTTTATAATGATGTTGATTCGATATTTTGAGTTCGCGGATTAGTTGTTTTGAAACACTTACACCTACCCTACGCCGTTGTCACAGACTATGGCCCCTCCTACGCTCAATGTTACTGAAGATATTCTCGTTGATCCCTTCAGCACAGCACAGATTACCATGGCTCCTGATGATCCCTACAGGATTGCCATGCATTCAGCTACTTCATCACCGACAGCAGCTACTTCTACACCACCTGTTGTATCTTCTTCTCAGGGACCCTCATCTTCTCTAGGGCTCCCTGGTGCTTCGCGACAGCTTACTCTTCACCAGGCTTTAGCTCGAGTGGCTCCACGTTTCGCCCACTGAGTTACGGCACGCATGTCTGTATGTCCTCCGCCACCACCCATGCATTTTGATCTTCACACTCTTCTATCAGATGCACCACCTACATCATCGCGTCGTCGCCCTAGAACACCTACACCCTCACCATACGATTCGCCTTTGAGGAGACATCGATGGAGGGAGTACCCCTCCGAGGAGGAGGAGGATGACGATCCTCAGGAGGATGATGAGGATGATGACTCTCAGGAGGATGATGACCCTTAGGAGGAGGATGACCCTCAGGAGGAGGGTGATCCTTAGGAGGAGGGTGATCCTCAGGAGGAGGGTGACCCTCAGGAGGAGGAGATGCCTGATGATGATGGTTTGCCAGCACCGCCTGATTCCCCCATACACCCTTTAGAGCCGATTTCCCCTGATCACCTATTCATGTTTGATTCACCACCTGGCAGTCCCGTGGCATCGGACGCGCTATCTGAGACATCTGCTGAGTCTGCGGAGTTAGGCGAGACCGGCAGGATTTGGGCTCGACTTACGGAGTTAGGTGAGAGGATTACGCATATGACTGATAGGATTGATAAGGTGACTGTTGAGTTTATTGGGGAGTTGAGGGTTGATTTGGTTAATGCTGGGAGGAGAATTACAGAGGTGGGGAGAGATATGATTGAGATTCATGAGCATATGGGCAGCTTACAGAGAGGGTTCCTCACGGCACGCGAGGCTGATCGCGAGTTGTGGAAGAGGAACTCGGGGTTAGAGAGAGAGGTCGCAGACCTCAAGAGGGATGCTGATGCACATAGTGTTGAGATGGGATCGCTGTGAAGAGAGCTGGATGGCTTGAGGCAGGAGTTGAGGAGTCTGCGCCAGCGTAGTGGCTAGATAGATGGATTTTGTGGTTTTTGTTGCTTTCTATACCGAGGAGTGTTCGGTTAGAAAAGCTAGTTGCTTTGCGTTGATGTATTTCCGTTGGTTATTTGTCTCGTTTGAGAACGACTAGTATCTTTTATGTCTACTTAGTTGGAACGATTTCTTGATCGCTATTTGTATGGATGATGTTTAATATTTCTATATGACATTATGTGGTTTGAGTGTCATGGAAATTGGGTTCCTATTCACGTCATTGTTGTTTCGTGGTGTATTGTTGATATTCTTCCGATGTATTGGTTTCATTTATATTGATTCTTGTTGAGTGCATGGTAAGTGATGTCGGGGAACTTACGAACCTTGTGTGATGTTTCAGATCAATGGTTGTACGACGAAACCCTGTCAGAGCTACTCGATCTGGTACTGCAGCGGCTACCCCTGGTCGCTGAGGACGCCGTCCTACTCGGAATGTCGAAACCCCTACTGCTGACAACCTGGACACCACCAATCGCAACAACAGGAATCAAAACGTTGATGTTCAGGGAGACAATGGTCACATTCCACCGAATGCACCTACTGTGGACCAAGCTATGATCAACCAACTTGTGGAGCAACGAGTTGCTGAGCTGCTAGCTGAGTCGAATCATTCCAACAACTCTGCTGG
>LBNU01038937.1:45028-57583 GCA_014162995.1 Artemisia annua
GAACCTATTCACCATACCATACCTCTATTGGCAGCTAGGATTGCTAGGCATGAAGATCGATTGGATGATATTGTTACTATAATGAATGGTCTTCCATGTGGACATATTACCGAGGATGTTAACAATCTCATCATTGGTCAGATGGCTGTGGAAGGTAGGATTGAACAGATGAAAACTGAGTTCAGTGAGTCCATGGAGTTTATTGCAGCACTGTGTTCAGCTAGCACCGCTATGGGAGACGTGTTAGCATCTTTTAATCATGAGCTGGAGAAAATCAGTGCCCAGAACTTCTCTCTCAGGCGTGCGATCCAGGAATCCTATGCCAGGGAACGGGCTAGAGACCAAACAATCGAGACTTTGACCACTAAGATCACCGAGCTCCAACGTCGTATGGATGAAGTGTCAGGAAAGCCATAAATCTGAGACCCGTCAATGTCAATGCCATATTAATAAAATGCTTGTCGTAATGTTTAGTAAACAAAATTGGACAAGTTTTAATAAAGTGTTGTAACAGTTGGCATTTGATTTATGGAAACCTTATCTTTATATTACGTTGTGATGTTCATGACATGTTGGTTCAAGCAGGTCAAAATCATATTCACCCCATGAACATGTTGTGCCAATGTTTGGACACGACTTAACCCAAAATTTTTGTTGACTAAGATTTATGACTACGACCCATTTTTGAGTACATTATTATTAGAAGAGATGCTAACATGACTTAGCTATTTCTAAATATGTGCTTTCTGCCATTTTAATAGAAGCATGGTTCATCCAAGGAGAGCAACAGCTGCACCTGCACCCGCAGCTACAGTAACTATGACACCCGCAGCTATGCGACAAGCAATTGCGGAAGGCGTCAATGCGATCCTAGATGAACGAGCCGCGGCACAACAAGCTCAAAATAGAGGTATCGGCGTGCAAGCAGCACCTGCAGCTCGTCGATGTACCTACAAAGACTATATGGCTTGTGTACCCACATGTTTCAAAGGAACCGAAGGAGTAACGGAATTAGCTCACTGGTTCGAGCGGAGCGAAACCGTCTTCCAAAGAAGTGGTTGTCTTGAAAGCGATAAAGTCATCTTCGCCACAGGTACTCTAATGCAAGATGCCCTGTCCTGGTGGAACGCTACTGTGCAAACATTAGGAGCAACAGCAGCATATCAGATTTCTTGGACAGAATTCAAGGCAAAAATACTAAGGAAGTATTGCCCACGTTCCGAGATAAGAAAACTTGAGGATGAATTTCACGACCTAGTAGTGAAAGGAGTTGACCTAAGGGCTTATAACCGAAGGTTCCAAGAGCTCAAAACACTATGCCCATCCAAAGTGACAGATCTCGAAAAGACGTTGGAGAAATACATCAAAGGACTCCCTCGAAGCATAGAAGGGGATGTCACTGCATCAAACCCTACAACCTTAGAAGCCGCTATGGAAATAGCACAGAAACTACTAGACCGAGAGGTTAAGTACAATGAGCTCAAAAGAAAACTGGATGACAAGAGAACCACTCACCACAACAGCAACTACCAGCACGGCAGTACCAGCAACCACCGTAACTACAACAACCAAGGCAACAATCAAAACCACAACCAGTACCACTCCAATAGAAATACCCATCATCAGCAACAGAACAAAAGGCAAGAGAACAACAAGGCCTTTGTTGCTACAGAAGGCAGGGGATACAACGGTTCGAAACCCCAATGCAATCGATGCAAACTACACCACGATGGTCTTTGCACCATTAAATGCCACAAATGCCAAAAGATTGGACATATGGCTAAGAACTGTAGAAGCCCTGCCACTGGAAGCAACACACAAATCATAACTCCCACGTGTTATGGATGTGGAGAAGTAGGACACATCAGGAGCCAATGCCCAAAAGGGAATGGACAGAACAACGCTCGAGCAAGAGCATACATAATGGGCGATGGTAATGCACCTAACGTTGTCACCGGTACGTTCTTACTCAATCATCATAATGCTAGAATATTATTTGATCTGGAGCGGATAAGAGTTTTGTGTCAGATACGTTTACACCTTTACTCGATGTTACCCCTTCTAATCTAAGTACCACTTACGAAATCGAAATGGCTAACGGAAATTTGATAGGCACCAGTTCTGTTATGAAGGATTGTACTCTGACTTTGTTAGAAAAACCTTTTTCTATTGACCTTATGCCTATACAACTTGGTAGTTTTGACGCCATCATTGGTATGGATTGGTTATCCGCACATCATGCTAGAATACATTGTGATGAGAAAGCTGTCCACATTCCATTCAAAAATGAAACTCTCATTGTTCAAGGAGACAAAAGTAAACCTCGATATGGAATTATCTCATACCTTAGGATGATAAAACATGTGAACGAAGGATGTCAAGCATTCATGGTTCACGTTACGGAAAGTAAGTCGATCGAAAAGCGACTTGAAGATGTTCCTATTGTTAGAGACTTTCCAGAAGTATTTCCTGAAGATTTACATGGTCTTCCACCTAATCGTCAAGTAGAATTTCAGATCGAATTAGTACCTGGAGCAGCACCAGTAGCTAAAGCACCTTATAGGTTAGCACCCTCAGAAATGAAAGAACTATCGGAACAATTAAAAGAATTGTCTGATAAAGGATTTATTCGACCAAGCTCATCACCCTGGGGAGCCCCGGTCTTATTCGTCAAAAAGAAAGATGGATCTTTCCGTATGTGCATCGATTATCGAGAGTTGAACAAACTTACGATAAAGAATCGATACCCGTTACCCCGAATAGACGACTTATTTGACCAACTACAAGGATCAAGTGTATATTCAAAAATCGATTTAAGGTCAGGATATCACCAGCTAAGAGTTCGGGAAGAGGATATTCCTAAAACTGCATTCAGAACGCGCTATGGACATTACGAGTTCCAAGTAATGCCATTTGGTTTAACCAACGCACCAGCAGTTTTCATGGATTTAATGAACAGAGTGTGCAAACCATATCTAGATAAGTTCGTGATAGTATTCATTGACGACATCTTGATTTACTCGCACAACGAAGAAGAGCATGCAGACCACTTGAGAATCATTCTAGAATTACTCAAGAAGGAAGAACTGTACGCTAAATTCTCGAAATGCGATTTTTGGATTCGCACCGTTCAATTTTTGGGACACATAATAAATAGTCAAGGTATTCATGTGGACCCAGCAAAAATAGAAGCCGTCAAAGGGTGGGCATCACCTTCAAACCCCACAGAGATACGTCAATTTTTAGGTCTTGCAGGTTACTACCGAAGATTTATCGAAGGTTTTTCTAAGATCGCAAAACCTTTGACCAAATTGACTCAAAAGAATGAAAAATATATCTGGGGAGAAAAAGAAGAATCAGCTTTTCAGTTGTTAAAACAAAAGCTTTGTGAAGCACCAATATTAGCACTACCTGAAGGAAGTGAAGACTTCATAGTATATTGTGATGCTTCATACCACGGATTAGGAGCAGTTTTGATGCAAAGAAGCAAAGTGATAGCTTATGCATCCCGACAACTAAAGAAGCATGAGGAAAACTACACGACTCATGATTTAGAGCTAGGAGCGGTAGTATTTGCCCTTAAGATGTGGAGACACTATCTGTATGGCACTAAATGTACCGTGTTTACTGATCACAAGAGTCTTCAGCATATTTTGAATCAAAAGGAATTAAATATGAGGCAACGTCGTTGGCTAGAGTTACTGAGTGATTACGATTGTGAAATTCGCTATCATCCCGGTAAGGCCAATGTAGTAGCAGATGCGTTAAGCCGAAAGGAACGATTGAAACCTCTCCGGGTTAGATCGTTAGGAATGACCATTTGTTCGCCTCTTCCATCACAAATCCTTGCCGCTCAAAGCGAAGCTCTTAAAGAAGAGAACCGACCCAAGGAAAAGATCTATGGCATGCCTGAAAGCAAGAATGGTTTCTTGAAAAGATCTGATGGAATGCTCTGTTTTAAAAACAGAAGTTGGGTTCCACACTTTGGAGGTATTCGTGATCTCATCATGCATGAGTCACACAAGTCAAAATACTCCATACACCCAGGTTCCGACAAAATGTATCAGGATCTAAAGAAACTATATTGGTGGCCAAACATGAAAGCTGACATTGCAGAGTATGTCAGTAAATGTTTGACATGTTCAAGAGTAAAGGCGGAATATCAGAAACCGTCAGGATTACTTGTACAGCCCGAACTTCCAATGTGGAAATGGGAACGTATTACTATGGACTTTGTCACCAAATTACCTAGGACTTCGACTGGTTATGACACGATATGGGTTATCGTTGATCGTCTCACGAAATCCGCACATTTCTTACCAATCAAGGAAACCGACGAGATGAATACGCTCGCTCAATTATACATAAAGGAAATAGTATCTCGGCATGGAGTACCGATTTCAATCATATCCGATCGTGATAGTCGTTTCACATCCCATTTCTGGGGATCTTTGCAAAAAGCTTTAGGAACAAAGCTAGATATGAGCACCGCGTATCACCCTCAAACCGATGGGCAAAGCGAAAGAACCATCCAAACCTTGGAAGATATGCTTCGAGCATGTGTCATCGACTTTGGAAAAGGATGGGATAAACATTTGCCTTTAGTTGAATTCTCTTATAACAATAGTTATCATGCCAGCATAAAAGCAGCACCGTTTGAAGCTCTCTACGGTAGAAAGTGTAGATCACCTGTTTGTTGGGCAGAAGTTGGAGAAGTACAACTTACTGGACCAGACCTTGTACATGAAACTACGGAAAAGATAGTTCAGATCAAACAACGTTTACAAGCTGCCAGAGACCGGCAAAAGAGTTATGCCGACTTAAAACGAAAACCCATGGATTTTCAGATTGGAGACCGAGTTTTGTTAAAAGTATCGCCTTGGAAAGGAATGATACGTTTCGGAAAGCGTGGAAAGTTAAACCCACGATATATAGGTCCTTTTAACATCCTGGAAAGGATTGGACCTGTTGCTTATAAACTCGAATTACCAGAAGAACTTAGTAGGATTCATGACACTTTTCATGTGTCAAACCTCAAGAAGTGTCAGATGAATCTCTCATCATCCCACTGAAAGAAATTCGACTCGATGAGAAACTCATTTTTACTGAAGAACCAGTGGAAATCATGGATAGGGAAATCAAACAACTTAAGCATAACCGTATACCTATCGTTAAAGTTCATTGGGACTCCGAACGAGGTCCGGAGTATACTTGGGAGCGCGAGGATCAAATTCGCACCAAGTACCCACATCTGTTCTCATAAACACCCGCGGCAACCATCTTAGACTCGAATTCTGGGACGGAATTCATTGTAAGGGGTATGTACTGTAGCCTTTCGTAAATTCCCGTACGATTAGTAAATACATAAACTGGAATAAAGGTATTTAGTTATTTAAATATCCCTTTTTACGAGTGACAAATTTTTTTTTATGCATGACGTATTATGTGAATCTCTATGACATTGTGAAATGATCATTTACCTAGGAACGATGCTTGCACACAAACCTAGATAGTCTAATTATCGCGAATATATTTTAAATGTTTATATTTATATAAATATACGTTTCGTTTATTTACCGTGTACTATATATATATTTCCCGAGCCTACAAAAATTCCCGAGATCACCCACTAATATTATTGGATCGTAACCCGACCCGTGAAACTTGCTAAATGGGCCTACGTAACCCATTGGGCCTTAAACCCAACTAATAATCAAACGGACTCCTTTTCTTTCTTTCTTTTCTTTCTCTGCTGGGCCCAAACGAAACCAAGCCCAAAGGGCTTAAAGCCCAAACCCCCTAGTTTTATTTTTCTTTTCTTATCTTTCTTCTTTGTGCCCGACGAGACCAAGCACCCAAAACCCCCTACCCATTTCGTGATTTCTACACACGACACCCATATATTTTTACACCACTCGATTAACCACTAAGCAAAGAATGGAGAATGATAAAACCCATGATCTCACTCACTCGTTCACTGCCTAAAAATCTAACAAAGTAAACTACAAAAACTCATTTTGCCAAAATTCCAAAAACGTGTCCTAAGTTACTATTAGCCACCCACGCCTCCCCAATGGAAACACACCCAACTATGAACATCTAATAGGTGTCAGGAATGAACAGGAATGTCAGAAACTAACATGACACATTCTTTTGGTTGTTTACTTGCGATTGGGTGAAAGTGTGGTGCCACACCACAACAACGAGCCAACACACAATACTTCTTGACATATCTCACTTGTCATTTGGCCAAAACTCACTATATAGACCTTCCATGCAATCTCAATGCCTATCACAAACACAAAAGTACGTTTATTGCTATATACGTGAAGTATACAAGACATATTGGGACGAACCTTTGCCCATCGTACAAGGTGTAGAAGCGATCCAAGAGAACCACAAATTACTCGTCTAGTACCTCTGCCAAGCTGTGAACCATTGTACCTTGATCCTCGATCCAATCTCATACCATACGAACCATTTTACCCCACCCCTAGAGGTGAGGTGAGAACTTAGAATTCCTTTTCATTATTTACATCTCATTTTGGCACATTTACTTTACCTATTTTATTCATAATATAATAACGTGACACTTACATTTTATTTGACATTCTAATTATTCAAAACGTTAACAATCGAGATGTATAAAGTTTTGGACATGAATATGACGTTTAACTAATGTATTCGACATGTTTTGAAGATCACTTGACCCATTCGTATAAAAGAAAAACACTTAGAATTTTTCTAAGTCTTTAACTGTTTTCAGAAATGATTTTGGATGAACGCTTTAGCCTCGTTAATATATATTTAGACACATGACCTATTATTTTTATGACTCGACCTCATTTACACCTTGGTAGAAAAACAGATGACACATTTTATTCGACCTAAAGATCACTTTTGAACCATTTGCCCGACCCTTTTCAAATCGACCAAATCAGTTTTTATAAAAACATTACAATCTAACGTGGGCTTATTTGAAGCCCAATAAGCTTATTCGATAAGCTGGTGTCATAAGCCCAACTACTACATTTTTGTACTATAAAAATGAGCCCAAGTCCAGGCCCAAACCCTTTGTAAGCCCATTGGATCAAAAATTGTTATTGGGCCTTGTAAGTAGCTCGTTAAGGCCCAATAGATAAAATAAGCTTTTATTAAGCTAATAAGCAGTTAAAATAAGTTAATTGGAATGTCCTGAGCTTATTTAGAAAGTTAAAATGTTAAGTTTTTAATTTCATAATTTTTGGACTAACTTTGCAAATTTTCTTAACCGAAGGACTAAAACTGCCAAAGTTGTAAACTTGGGGTAGAAACTGCCAAAAACTGTTTTTATGAGCTGGAAACTGTAAATATTGAAACATGGAAGTAAGAAATGTAAATGTAATACTTTTTGGACCTAAAATGTAATATTATTTAACTTTGGACTAACGGTGTAAAATTTATATCGTTAGGGTTGAAAATGTAAATTCTGGAAACTTAAAAGATTTTTATGTAAATATTATTTTATAAAAATAATATTAATACTTATATGGAAGAACGTGTATTAGGGAATTAAAGAACGGAATAAGTTTTTATATACGTTATATAATTAATATTAACGATATATAACGAAACGTACTATATTTCTTTATTCGTGAATTACTCATATGACTTAATTATGATAACTTTCCGTCAATCATCGATCAATGTACTTACAAGTTATATTTATATATAACTTTGTTTTTGAACTTTAAGCATTTAAACAAACACGAGATTCGTTCATAACTAATGACTAGTATTCGCGATAAAACCGGACTTAGACTATCGAACTGAAACTTGCATTATCTTTTAGGTTGTGTGTGAAGCCGTTTCCTTGCTTTGTTGAGATTACGATACAAATGTACTACTGAGGTGAGTTCATAGCCCACTTTTTAACTGTTTTATGTGGGGGGATACATGCTTAAAAACCGAACACAAGTCTTTTATTTTGGTATTGATATACCGACTGACCGTTATTATTGCTTAAGTAGCTATTGCCAAAAGACCCTCGATCATGAACCTTAATCACTTGATTTGTGAACGTAAATAATGGTGGATAGATCTATTTGGGGCTGACAATCCCCGTTTGGTCATTGGAGAAAACTACCAAATGCACATTATTTTGATAACATAGGTTACTGGCAAAGACCTATCTTGGGGGCATATTATTATATTGCATCATATTATTAAATATGATTGGCTGTCAAATCATTGTGTGTCATGAGCTTAATGCAATAACAGATATATGTGAATTGTTTTCAACCTGTTTGATTGCATACGTTTGCAATAAATGACTATATCTTGTGTTCAACTGTTTAACTTTCAAACCTATGAATGTCACTCAACTTTATTTTGACTTTTAGCATGATTATCTCAGGAATTAAGCAAGAAGGACCATGAAGGCACGGAGTGGGCATGTGGACTTAAACAAATACTTTATTTCATAATTAAATAAATGTGTTGTTGAAATATATATATAGTATTTTGAAATAAAGGAAACTTTTAAACATCACTTTGTGTTGTTTCTGTGATTGTGAAAAGATCCTCGAAGTAACACCCAAAAGTCTTCCGCTATTATTTTAAAAAGTCTTCCGCTGTAAATTAAAAAGTCTTCCGCTGTCATGGTTAAATTTTGGGGGTGTTACACGCCCATAGGTTGTGGTATGTGTACGAGGTTTACGAGTTACTAAATATCTCGTGAGGTTTATCAAATTGACGAATTTGGTAAGGTTGACGAAGTATTTAGGGAACTTAGTAAATTTAGAAATATACCATATAGTATCCTACGTGCTATGTGATTTAGATTTTGGGGGTAATCTTGGAATAATATGTTAGGTAAATAAATTAAGGAAGAGTATCATGTCGACGGATTTGGTAGACTTCGGTAATTTATTTAAGTGATATATTAGGCCAATATTGAACCCATAAAGTTTACCATCGTATCTTTTAGACGTGACTTCTCATTTGAGTTGTGTCAACCCAATGGATACCAAACACCAAACTAACATTTAAACGATACGAGAAATGGATTTTGTAAAGTAAAAAGAAATACTCTTGGGATTGGGAATATTAGATTTTTAAATATCCAGCCTGAAATGAGTTTGTATTGTTAGGAAGTGCCGAGTCCGTAGTTGCTGTCTTTTGAGTTGAGATACATCTTATCACTACCGATTTCTTTTGCTGATTACTGGACTTGAGGTGAGTCATAGCCCCACTTTTACTCTTGAACTTTGTTTTCAATACTTGTGGTGAGAAACATGCAAATTGTTTTATGTGGACTACTATCGCTTTTCCTTTCTTTTAAAACATGCTATGCTAAGGAACTAGGAAACTGCTTCAGCCCTGCCACATAGTGGAGAACCGCGTGTGGACTAGACAAAGGGTAGTTGCAGGGATTTGGATATTGTATCAACCTTGCCACATAGTGGAGAACCGCGTGTGGACTAGAAAAAGGGTAGATACAATTGCCATAGTGTGATCACCTATAGGCCTTTGATATAACGGAGGGTATCCGTGTGAATTTGGTATAACGGAGGGTATCCGTGTGATTATGATATGGCGGAGGGTATCCGCAGGATTTTGATTCGAGACCTAGTCTAGCTAGCAAGAGTTTTGCGTATATGTCCCCTTGAAATTTATTATGAATTTAAACCTATGATCTCACCAGCGAAAGCTGACTTTTAGCGCGTTTTCTCAGGTAATTAAGATTGATGGAAGATGCACGTTTGGAAGGCTTGGTACGGCAATCTGGTTTAAGGATCTATTTTCTAAAAACTCTGATATGTTATTGGGGACCTACTTTTAATTTCTTTTGGGCCTTACTTTGATAAACTTGGGATGAATGTAAACTTTAAAACCCCGTTCGGATGTGTTTTTATTTATGTTTACTTTATCTCGTTCTATTATGACTTGTGTTGGATACCAATCCCCGTAGCACCCCGAAAGCTTGAATAGTCTTCCGCTGTACCAAATTTTGGGGGTGTTACACAAACTAAGAATCTTCATCAGGTGAATTATGNAGTTTAGCTAGCAAGAGTTTTGCGTATATGTCCACTTGAAATTTATTATGAATTTAAACCTATGATCTCACCAGCGAAAGCTGACTTTTAGCGCGTTTTCTCAGGTAATTAAGATTGATGGAAGATGCACGTTTGGAAGGCTTGGTACGGCAATCTGGTTTAAGGATCTATTTTCTTAAAACTCTGATATGTTATTGGGGACCTACTTTTAATTTCTTTTGGGCCTTACTTTGATAAACTTGGGATGAATGTAAACTTTAAAACCCCGTTCGGATGTGTTTTTATTTATGTTTACTTTATCTCGTTCTATTATGACTTGTGTTGGATACCAATCCCCGTAGCACCCCGAAAGCTTGAATAGTCTTCCGCTGTACCAAATTTTGGGGGTGTTACAGATTGGTATCATAGCCAAGGTTATAGAGAACTAGGTAATAAAAACCTAAACTATAACCAAAATTTTTATAGAAAACGGTCCTCGACCAATGCCCGCCAGCCTGCCAAGCCGAAGCATCTTCGAATTATTGAGGTATTATGAGATGATGATTAAAAATGAGATTTTGAGATAAGTTGAGAATTTTGAGTTATGGATTATGCGATATGATGGCGTTATGAGAACTTATATGGCTTAATTGTTTTATAAATATTTTAGTAATGCGGTACTTGATATTTTTCTTGAAACTATATGATTGAGATTTTATAATGATGTTGATTCGATATTTTGAGTTCGCGGATTAGTTGTTTTGAAACACTTACACCTACCCTACGCCGTTGTCACAGACTATGGCCCCTCCTACGCTCGATGTTACTGAAGATATTCTCGTTGATCCCTTCAGCACAGCACAGATTACCATGGCTCCTGATGATCCCTACAGGATTGCCATGCATTCAGCTACTTCATCACCGACAGAAGCTACTTCTACACCACCTGCTGTATCTTCTTCTCAGGGACCCTCATCTTCTCTAGGGCTCCCTGGTACTTCGCGACAGCTTACTCTTCACCAGGCTTTAGCTCGAGTGGCTCCACGTTTCGCCCACCGAGTTACGGCACGCATGTCTGTATGTCCTCCGCCACCACCCATGCATTTTGATGTTCACACTCTTCTGTCAGATGCACCACCTATATCATCGCGTCGTCGCCCTAGATCACCTACACCCTCACCACACGATTCGCCTTTGAGGAGACGTCGATTGAGGGAGTACCCCTCCGAGGAGGAAGAGGATGACGACCCTCAGGAGGATGATGACCCTCAGGAGGAGGATGACCCTCAGGAGGAGGGTGATCCTCAGGAGGGGGGTGACCCTCAGGAGGAGGAGATGCCTGATGATGATGGGTTGCCAGCACCGCCTGATTCCCCCATACACCCTTTAGAGCCGATTTTCCCTGATCACCTATTCATGTTTGATTCACCACCTGGCAGTCCCGTGGCATCGGACGCGCTATCTGAGACATCTGCTGAGTCTGCGGAGTTAGGCGAGACCGGCAGGATTTGGGCTCGACTTACGGAGTTGGGTGAGAGGATTACGCATATGACTGATAGGATTGATAGGGTGACTGTTGAGTTTATTGGGGAGTTGAGGGTTGATTTGGTTAATGCTGGGAGGAGAATTACAGAGCTGAGGAGAGATATGATGGAGATTCATGAGCATATGGGCAGCTTACAGAGAGGGTTCCTCACGGCACGCGAGGCTGATCGCGAGTTGTGGAAGAGGAACTCGGGGTTAGAGAGAGAGGTCGCGGACCTCAAGAGGGATGCTGATGCACATAGTGTTGAGATGGGATCGCTGTGGAGAGAGCTGGATGGCTTGAGGCAGGAGTTGAGGAGTCTGCGCCAGCGTAGTGGCTAGATAGATGGATTTTGTAGTTTTTTGCTTTCTATACCGAGGAGTGTTTGGTTAGAAAAGCTAGTTGCTTTGTGTTGATGTATTTCCGTTGGTTATTTGTCTCGTTTGAGAATGACTAGTATCTTTTATGTTTACTTAGTTGGAACGATGTGATTGCTGCTAGACCTACAAGTGTTCGTGAGGCTATCGCAATTGCACAACAATTGATGGACTCGTTGGTATTGGCAGAAGCTGGAAAGGAAAAGAAGGAAAAGAATGGAAAGAGGAAAAGAGACCAGCACTCTAAGGGTAATGATCACCGTAACAAGCGACAAGATGTTGCTAAGGCTTATGCAATGGGAGATGGGAATAAGAAGAATCAAAACGGTGATGCACCCAAGTGTAGTCGTTGTTACACGAATCATCATGGGCGATGTGATGTAATGTGTCAAAATTGCTCCAAGAGAGGACACGTAGCTAGGGATTGTAGGGCACGACCCCTTGCTATGGTGCAAGCAGCCCCTGAAGCTTGGAGTAAGGCGAGTGTTACTTGTTTTGGATGTGGAAAGAAGGGACACTACAGGAATGAGTGTAGGGAATCTTGGAACCGAGGAGATCAAGGATCGGGTGGTAATGGGTACAATCAGGGAAACCATGGGGCTAGAGGAAATCGTGGACGTCAGGACAATGAGGGCCA
>LBNU01038938.1:0-22801 GCA_014162995.1 Artemisia annua
TTATTGAGTCTAGAGCCAAGAGATTTCATCAAAAGATCTCATAGGAACACACGATATTATTACACTGGTTGTTCTACATCAATGGACGCCAGATGTAAACTTTAGAGTCCTACGCAGATCTCAGCAATCTGCCAGAACGTTTATGAGAGAATTTACTTATGTACTTCTCAATGATTGAACAGAAACTCCTGCCAGGGTCAACATCAAACAGCCCTGACAGCAGGTCACTTCGGTAATCTCTTGTGGGTTACGCGTAGTGTTACGGTGGATTCAAACGGTCTACAGTCGTGGGGTGATCTCCAGCGACTCACCTAATCGTGGGTGTACTTCGGTATGTTTGTGTAAGCTCTTTCGAGGGTATCCGATTAGGAACGGCCATGGTAAGGGTTGGAGAAAGTCTTCACAATATGCTGTTGACGATCTCTAATTACGAACCTGTAAGTACCGGTTGCTTTATTACTAACAAGTTTTATGCAGGTACAACCACCACACTAGTTTCCACATGCTCATACATACATCTCAACGTCAATGGAAAGTTCTTACAAAGATCAAAGGTTAGCAACAGTCAAAGAAAGATTCTACGCCAAAAAGAAGAATCTACAAAGTAAAGTGATAAAGATCAATGTGAAAGAACAGCGACAACAAAATGTACGTATGGCAAAGACTAAAGATGTATGAGCATGTTGGGAAGGCGATCAACCTACAAAGACGAAGTAGTGACATAAGGCAGATGAACAACCACAACAACAAAGAACAAAGAAAAGTCATGGTGTAAAGATCACAAAGCATGAAGGAACAAAGAATGATGAACATTGAACAATGACTTAGCTAATGTTTTCTAAAGACGTCAAGAGCAATAATGTTGAAGTTTAAAGATACAGACGAAGACGTCACGCAACCTTCAATGACCAACACTTAGGGGGAGATTGTTAGCATCGTATTTTTATATTATGAAGTGTCGGTCATTATATTCTTGAATCGTGTAATAGGTTGCGTTAGAAAGTGTTTTAAGAAGTTATATGTTCATTTATCAATCTCTAGAAAGTCTAAGGGCGAAACATGTAATAGTCAAAAGCCTTAGACTTGTATGCACTATATATACATTGTAAACCTTCACTTAGAAGGTTGGTTGATCATTTGGTAATAATACAAGTTCTTATTTCACACTCATGATCCTCCCATCTCTCTCTCTCTACATCTCTCTTTCTCTCTCTAAGATTTGATGAAGAAGGTCGTGATTTAGGTTGTTTTCGAGCTCCTACACTATGGTAACTGCTAAGTCTTTGAGGGCATAATTAAGCTCAAGGGTGACCAACTTATTAAAATCCCTAAGTTCCCTAATTTGGCCTTCAATTTGGCCACGCATCCTAGCGACTTCAACGGGTGAAAGGTGTGGATTCGCGTTCTCCATAAGGGCAAACGGAATAGTCAATGAAGAATTACGAACAAAAGGACAAAGAAAAAGATAGACTAAAGAGATCCTAGAAAAATAAAATAAAAATCCCACTAGAAAGGAGTCTAGTGAGTAGACCTAATTTAAAATAAAAATTAACCTAAGCAATAACTATTCCCCGGCAGCGGTGCCAAAAACTTGATGCGTAGGGATTGCTTACGCACTTTGTTTTACCTCTCAAGGGATCTCAAGAGGCTTACAATCCCCACCAGGCAGTGTACCTGACCGATGTAGTATAGGGTAGTGGCAAGTACCGGGGGATTGATCGTTCTCTCACAGGGAATAGTATTCGTTAGGTTAAAGACTACTCTAATTAAGGTCTAAGGGTGGAGGATGATTATTTTTGTATTTTTATGTTTTTTAGAAAGCAGTAAAATCTCGTTTTTGAAGGAGTGGGCGGATTTAGTTGCTAGTCAACTAACCCAAGTTATCTACTTATGCAATTAATTTAAAGTTTAGAAAACAATGGTGGGGAAAGTAGTGTTTACTTAGATTTCATTACTCCCTAACTATCTTTTACCATGTAATTAGTATGTTGAGTTTGCGTGGATGACGGGTGTATTCCTAACAAGTCGTAGGGAGTGCGTTCAATTCCCTAACTCTATAAGCTCCTACCTCACTCTATGACGATACGTCAAGTATCCTATCATAAGCTCACCGATAGCAACCTACGCATGAAATACTACCTTAAAATCGATTAACGCACATACGATTCACGTTTCCTAAGACGTTCAAGCTTGTTACCGTATAGGAGGTTAGCCAGTTTTCTTAAGTCTAACGTAGATGAAACATTCATCCAAATCACAATCACAACATACACATCACATGATAATCAATAGTTAGGTTTCATTAGATCTAAGCAAACACAAGTTAATTTAGCCTAGCATGTTAAAGGAAAGAAAAGCACAAACATAAATCATACAACACATAGACATATTGTATGGATTGAATGAAGACTTATCTTAGATTAAACATGCAAGTTAGAGGGGTAAAAGTACCCTCTAAGGTCTGTGATACACGAGCTAGGGTTTAACCCTTAAGTTCTCCACCAAGTTCCTCTTTTAAAACAATAAAAATCGTCCTATATATATAGATAATACGGGCTGACGGCGTCAGCCCAAGGTGTGACGCCGTCACGCCGACGATTAGGGTTTTGTGATGGCCTTCTTGACGTCGTCACGCCGCCTTGTTCCAGATCTGACGGCCTTCCCTGACGCCGTCACCAAACTAGGCTAAAAACTCTCTGGCCCGTCATGAGTAACTTCCAATTTCTTCACTTCATTTGTTCCTGACGTCGTCACGTTGAAGCTTGTGACGCCGTCACCTTCTGTGCACTTTAGGGTCTTTTGAGATTTTGTTGTTTTCCGCACTTTTTCACTCCGAAAACGCCCGAAAATGCTTCTTTTGTGATTTTCTCCTCAAAAGTACCTAAAATGAGAAAAGAAACGACTTTGGGTGAAATCCTATCCAATAATATACGAATTAGGACTCAAACAGACCCCCTAAAAACGTAACATTTTTCGTCTCATCAGTTCACTATATAGCAGAAAATTACTATTACTTGGCAAATCATAATTATTTTTGGGTTGAGCCAGTTAAGGCAAACCAACGAACTATTTTTGGGTTGAGCCAGTTAGGGCAAACCAACGAACTATTTTTGGTTGACCCAGTTAGGGCAAACCAACAAACTATCTTTCGTTGATTTTGATTTTGACAATCAACTGTTTTGACTATAAACACTATGGATTTACACACATTTTGATTTGGATAATCAACTGTTTATTTATAACTACTATGGACTCACAAACTCTTTGATTTTGGAAATCAAATTCTTAACTTAAACTCTATGAACTCACCAACCTTTGCGTTGACGCTTTTAGCATGTATTTATCTCAGGTCCATAATGAGCAAGGATGGCACGGAGGAGTACGGATACTTATGAAGGCTATAAATTTTATTATCATTCGAAAACTTATTTGTTTAACTTTGAAAGCAACGGGACCTCATTTTGTAAAACTCTTGTATTTATAAAATTTGAATGATAAATCTTTTAAAATGACTAAAATGATAATCATTTTCTACTATTAAGCTGTTGTGCTATGAAGTAACACTCAATCTAAATTCCGCTGCACTTTTTGAAAATTGGGGGTGTTACAGCTAAGGTAAGGAATGATAGGCATCATGTGATTCTCTTTATAAGAGCTTGCAATACATTCACGGTCATCTTACAAAATGGCATTAAGCATATTGCCATTTCTGTGATATTTGTACTTCTGCAGCATCACAAGTCTAATTTTTATCGCAAGTGTTATATTTCCCAAATCTGAACTTTTGAATGTGACTACATTGATGAATGCTTAGAAGTCATTAAGAAAGGCCTCTGGATTTGTGAGCATGTGACAATATGTATATCCAATCAGCCTAGAGATACATGGTTATAGATAACGTGAAATTTTTAGGTGATAATGGTTATCGCAAGTGTTATATTTCCAAATTCTTTATTAAGTTTTTTGTTTATAAGAAGATCATTAGACATTACATAGGTGATAATTTTGTATAAATGTGGGATTTGCAGCATCATTGCAGAAGATGTGGGGGCTTATTTTGTGGCAGCTGTACCCAGCAAAGAATGTACTTAAAGAGGACAAGGTGCTATATCCCATCGAAAGAGAAGGATTGAAGATTTCTCCTCAATAGCCGATTCAAGATGAGAGGCGGTCGTAGTTTAGTCATGTTATTGTGTGCAAAAATTGATAAAATGAACCAGGAAGTTATGATGTTTCTGTTGTCTAAACGTTATTCTGATTATTCAAGAATCTATGTAGCAAACTGATGAATGTAAGAATGTTTTCTTTGTTTATGTTTGCAATCTATCAAACACTATCTTTTGGAGCAGTCACTTGATTCAGCAGTCACTTGCAGGTTCTAGCTATTTTTGCTGCTTAGCGCTTGATTCAGCAATCACTTGCAACAGTCCTTTTATGTGTATTGAGCAGTCAATCTGTATTTTTAAAACATACAAGTATAGAACATAAAGCTTTAATTCTGTGTGTATTTTTTTTAGTCTTAAAAATGCAACTTAAAATATATCTGATCTAATAAAGATTTGATTATTTGACACATAATTTATTTTTTTTTACCAGGTCTTATTTTGTAATTCATGTTTTTTTAAATAGTGTCCGTTTGACCCGTGCCCGTTTTGACCCGTGCTTGTTTTATAAAAATTATAGCTTGCCCGTTTTAGGCCGTCCCCGTTTTGCCCGTGCCCATTTTGGCCCGTGCCCGTTTTGCCCGAATTATAATTTGCCCGTTTAGCCGTGCCCGTTTTTAGCCCGTGCCCGCCCGGCCCGCCCGTTTTGCCACCTCTAGATATTAGTATTTGAAAAAAAAGATGAAAGTGGGTTTTTTAAATTGTTGGGATTAATATCATCCATTAGATCAAATAAAGATGGATGGTGGAGATTAGTCCCTTGGTATGTAAAAAAAGTTTGGTCCTCAAATGATCTTATATCATGATCAAAAGATATCAATTACATTTATAAAAGCCATATATTTATAGGAAAACTAATCTTGTAAAACAAGATAATTTAATTATTCTAAAACAAACCAAAATTTAGAAACTAAAATAAAAAACACGACCCAAAAGAAAAACCAGTAAACTCACAACCCAAAAAGAAGTAAGGTTACTTGTTGAGAAGTAGGGTTACTTGTAGGATTACTTAGAAGTATTGACACGAACAAGTAACCTCAGTTTGATATATTGTTTCTTCCAGTAACCTTACTTTGGTTTGGGAGTAGCCTTACTCCTACCAGTAAGGTCCTTATCACAAGGACGACTGGTTTAATTTTTAAACTTTTAAGACAAGTGTAGGCATAAGGTGTAAACCAGAGGGACGCTTTATGTAATTAACTCTAAATACTAAACCCTGAAAAATCAAAACCGTCTAAAAGCCCTCCTCTGTCAACAGAAAACTTTTCCCCAAATCAAAAAATGTCTTCCGCCGCTTACAACCGTCTCCAAAATATCTTCAAAACCAGTACCACCGCCAGCGTATCACCATCCTCAACGACCACCAAAACACTAAAAGAAAAAACAAAAAGACCCAAAAAAAACATAACAACCACAGTCATTCCAAAACCCAAAAAGGAAAAACTCGCATTTGAGCCATTACCCATGTCAAAATTAACAGACTCGTTAGCAAATTTGAAAATGTTTATTGATACTTTCAAGCGAGCTTCAAACTCGGGCCCTTTTCGTTACAGTTACAAATACTACGAAGAAGTTGTTTCGCATCTCGCACGTGCCAGACAATATTCCTACATTGAAGAAATACTCCAACATCAAAAAAGATATAAAATCGATATGTCGAATGAGTCTTTTGTGGTTAGGTTAATGTCTTTGTATGGGAAATCTAGAATGTATGAACATGCGAGGAAATTGTTTGATGAAATGCCTGAGTTTAATTGTCCGCGTACGGTTTTGTCAGCCAATGCGCTTTTAGCAGCGTGTGTCAATTCGAAAAGGCTAAATGAGATGCCTGAATTGTTTAGGGAGTTACGTGAGGAGCTTTGTATTAAGCCTGATGAGGTGTCTTATAATGTTGTGATTAAGGCTTATTGTGAGATGGATGCTACTGATTCGGCATTGCTTGCGATTGATGAGATGGAGAGAAATGGATGTGAATGTAGTTTGTATACTTATAATACTATTCTTGACGGGTTATATGGAAATGGTAAGATATCGGATGCTGATAAACTATGGGAAGTGATGGAAAACAAGAATATCCAACCTGATGTAAGAACTTATAATGCAAAGCTGAGAGGATTGATTGTTGATAAACGGATCAACGAAGCCATTGAATTGCTTGATGTGATGAGGAGTAATGGGGTGAAACCGGATGTGTATACGTACAATGGTTTGATTAATGGATTTGTGAAGGAGGATAACTTGGCGGAAGTCAAGAAATGGTATGAAGAAATGGTGAAAAATGAGATTGTTCCGGATTCAGTAACGTATAGGATAATTGTCCCATTTGCATCTAGAAAGGGCGATTACCTATTTGGATTTGAGGTGAGTAAAGAAGGTTTGCTTCGGGAGATCAATGTTGGACGATCAAATTTGCAGGGTGTGTTGGATGGATTACTAAAGCTCTCTGCAAGTGATGAATCAAGGGAGCTATTGAAGCTAGTGAAGGCTAGTAATTTCATATATTATAAACTTAATTTGCCTGGTGATTCTGACGTTGAAGCTTGAAAATGACTTGTATGATTTCAAGGTTATAGTAATTTTGTAATTGATATTGTCATTCTGAATGGTTTAATACTTTAATTTGGTGTCATTGTTACTTCTTTTGTTTTGAATTTTTAAGTATGCTAATGGACGGTCATATATTGGCTATATTTTTAGGAAAATGATTACTAATTTTATGCCTAAATAGATGTGGAAATTGTTTTATTGGTTTTTGAACAAGTGGGTATCTCTGCTTTCACAAACACGATGTTAACACACAAGATTAAACATATATCTAGGCATACGCATGAAAATCGATGCTCATGTTTTTATTTATCATATCATTATCATTAAGTTCTTCATGCATCAATGTTTAAAGGAAAACCTTGAGATAGATAAGCGGGGTTGCCCTTTTTGCTTAATGTCAGGGTGAACTAAATTATACAATTTTATTAAAATAAATAAAGAAATTAAGAAAGTACCTCCTAATTAGGTCCCTACGATCTTTCATACCAAAGCGCTTACGTATAAACTCACTAGTAACACTTAGAAGCATCTTTGTAACAGGATTGACCTCATGCACGCCATCCTATTCTCACTTGACGCTAACACGCCCAATGCCAAAAAGAGTAATCTTCGACAGATCTACGATGATGTAGCAGCCCATTTATTGGCAACGTGTATCTACGCCACAAGCACACAATCCTCTAAATAGGCACGAGTTATTTGAGCAAATTACTAAATGTTTGGATAGTAACCTGAGTGTGTAAAACAAAAGTCCAAGTGTTTGTTGCCATAAGTAGACGAGTTAAGGCCCAATCATCCCATGACTTGGTAACCACCAACCAAACAGTTTCTTTCACATTCATTTGTTAGACTACTTTTTGAAATGAGAAATACTATATTTACATATTTTTTACAAAAAGAAATTCATACATACATGTGTTTATCACCTTTCATATTGATTGTCACCTATAAGTGTGAGATTTTTTTATAAAACTTTTGCGAACTAAACATTCCTCTTTTAAAATATAGGAAAATATTGTAATAGCTTTTGAGTAGCATCATTTCCTACTTATAACCAAAAATATCTAGTTGACACATTTTCGCAAATACAAAACAATTGGAGAGGATGTGCCTGAACGCCTGCGTGCCCTCGAGATAGATAGACATCAATTCGTGAAATGGATAGCTGATGCTTATTTTCTAGATAACGTTTTGATATTTATATTATCTCGTTGACCTATGATCTATGTGTGCACTAACGGGCAGTGTACCCGGTGGTATGTAGTCTAGTAAATGGTAAAACCGAGGTCGTCCCAAGAGCTAGAGGCTGAATCTAATTTAAGTTCAATTGGTCATAGAAATGACTTTTAGAAATATTTAACTAATTTATGAATTCAAGCAAAAATGGAAATGAAATGTGAAAACAATAATTGGCAGGAGAGAAATAATGTGCTAAGCGCCTAGTTAACGTACTTTAGTCCACGATGGATTTAGTCCTGATGTGCCAAATGTCGTGAGATTTCTCACGCTTATGTTGTGGTTTTTAAGGTTATTAGACCAAATGGGTCATCGTAATCCTAAGTTTATAATCCTAAATTCCCCATCCAATGTTTCACGGATGCAAAATATCTAGCTCATAATCATTTATGCAGCCATGATTATGCTACTAGAGTATTGTGTCAAAGGTTTTACTACTAACATGTACTTATTTGAGTCTACGAAAGGTGTTTTCCGGCGCTTTATTATTATCTCACTCCTGCCTGTAGTGTAGGCAATTCCTATGGTCATAGGACTACGCAAGGGATAGATGGTCACCATGAGGCGTCGAGGAGGTGCGACTAGAGGGAATCTGAGTGTATCGTAGAAGTGGTCACGTGGAGAGTAAGTAGCGAGATGTCGAGGTTTCGGACGGCACGTATTAGAGACACTAGGCAGAAATGCGGAGGGATTGGATGGTTAGGCGTAAGCTAGGATAACAGCAGAAGCAAGGGTTAGAAGGACGAAGAACGAGTGAATGCGAAAGCAGAATTGATGATAGAGTGTTACGCTAGACTAGCTGAAAGCACATGAACGTGTTTAGCTCTGATATGAAACATTACAACAAAGTACAATGTTATAACTCGATGACGTGGGATGTGAGACCACGCAAGCAGGTTTTACCTCTCAAGGGATCTTGAGAGCTTGCAATTCCCACAGGCAGATGTACGCTGGTCCGTGTCAGTTAGTGTATGGTAAGCTACGGGGACTTGATCATTCTAGCGTCACAGGGAATAGTGGTTGTTAAGGTTTACGAAAAACTACTCTAAAAGCTCTAAGGGTGAAGGAAGATAATTTTTGTATTTTTATGAAAGCAAGTAAAATCTCGGGTTTTGAAGGAGTGGGCGGAATTAGTTGCTAGTCAATTAACCCAAAAACTACAATTGCAATTAAAAATAAAATAACTAAACTATTGTGGTTGTGAAAACTTATATGGAGACAAATGTGTTTACTTAGATTTCCTTACTCCCTAACTATCTTTTACCGGTTAATTGGTATATGTATTACTTGCGTGGATGACGAGTGTATTCAATTCATGTGGTGGCGTACATATCTCCCCAATTATATGAGCTCTTATCTCCTCCTACAACGATGCGTAAAGCACCCAATCATAGGGATTGTAAACAGTGGCTCATGCGTTAAATACTACCTTAATAACCTAGTACGCATTAGTTACATGTTTCTTAAGACGTTCAAGCATGTTACCATATAGGAGTTTAGCCAGTTTTCTTAAGCCTAACATTGATGAAACATTCATCCAAGACAACTAATAAAACACCAATCAACCAATAATTAATAGTTAGGTTTCATTAGATCTAAGCAAACACAAGAAAAATCTAGCCTAGCATGTTAATTGAAAGACAAGCATAAGATGCAATTAACCAACACATAGACATATTGATTAATTTAAGTGAGGACTTATCTTTAATTGAACATGAAGGATTCAAGGGTGAAAAACCCTTGAAAACACAGCCAAATTCGTCTCTAGGGTTTTTCCCAAACTTGCACCCAAAGTTCCACACTAATGAATGAAAAATAGAAAAGTATATATAGATTTTACATTCTGATGGCGTCAGGTTATGGGTTCTGACGCCGTCAGCTCGCCGCCATTAGAGTTCTCGGATGGCCTAGATCTGCTTCTGACGCCGTCACTTGTAAATTAGCTCTGGGCCGTCACTCTTTAGCTTAACACCTGACGGCCTACTTCCTCTAACACCTGACGCCGTCAGGTGTAAACATCTTGTTTTCTTCATAGGGCGTCTAGTGTAATCTGATTCTACTCCTTTGTCAACGTTGGCTGATGGCGTCACCTTGTGACTCTGACGCCGTCAGGAAGGTTTTCCAGCTTCTTTTGAGACTTTGTCGTTTTCTTCACTTTTATGCTCCAAAAACGTCCAAATTAGCATGTTTTCCAGAATTCTTCTCAAAAGTACCTAAAATGACAAAATTAACGATTTAGGGCAATATTTGATCACATTTACTCGAATTAGGGCTTAAATGACCCCTTAAAACGGGTACACTTTTCGTCTCATCAAATACCATTACACTTGGGATTTGCTTGTCCTCAAGCAAATGAGCTTTTATTCTAATCAAAATATGAGTTAGGGGTCATTTAACACAAATATAAAAGTAATTACAACAAATACTCATTCGACCCTAATCATAATAAGCACGAAAATCACACACTAGCACCTCACAAATAGTTTTTGGATACTCTCATCTCTCAAGTGTCATAGAATTATATCTCATAAATGAAAACGGAAAATATCTCTCACTACCTGTCATAGCAAATAGATTACCATAGGCTTGGGAGAGGATCAATTACTCCTCCACTAGGCGTAAGCACCTAAGATAAACTATCAAAGAGGGCTTTCCAAAGGGTTGTTACGTAAGGTGTAGGGATATGATAAACACGGTTTGGTTGGAATAATGGGTATTTTAATGGTGGCAAGTTAATTATCATGATCAAATACATGCACTATACAATGTTGTTAAGCCAAGACTCGACTCAATTTTAAGCTAAAAACAAAATAACAAAAACTTAAAAGAAACATAAAAGAAACGGGATGGTAGTCCGTATGTTTTTTCTACTTTTCTTTTTCACATTTTTTTGTATTTTTCTTGATTTTTCGATTTTTTTTTTAATTTTTTTTTTCATACACTCTTGCCCTACCATCCAAAATAATACATCATAGGGGCCTTGGTTCTCCCCTTACACTTGAACTTTTACATAACTTTACAATTAACTATTCTAATGACTCGAATTACGATAATTAAAAAACTTGGAGTACTTTTAAAATATTTAGCACATATGGGGGTAATAATGTTGTTCTTCCCCATTACTCCATTACACTAGTACTTTACCCATGAGTCCCAATCGTCCCAAAGTAATATGTACAAGGATATGACTCGACTTAGCAACCATGTAATCGATTAGATAATTAACAAGGGGTTTAACAAATGTTGTCACAATAATGCACTAAAGGTGAGTGCATACAAGGTAGGCTAAGGCGATTTGGGTGTACATTTAAGTGAGGTGTAACAAATTCTCACTTTGAGTAAGATGTTCAAAGGTCGAAACGAAAAGATAGGCTCGAGGGGTGTACTAGGGGTATCGTGCACCAAAAATGGGTACATCGCAAAGGGTGTGGGAGAATTACTTGACCAATGTAGCCAATGTAATTATAACAAAAACATGGGTGTAAAAACAGTGGGTTAATCCTAATGCCTCTTATCATGTAGTAGATCTAACTACACGATTGTAGTCTCACTTGTGGATTTGAGATGGTCCTAATGCAAGTTCTAGAATCTAAGTGCTACCGGTACACACATCATAGCATCAAAAATGAATGCTTTTCCTACCAATTCTAGGGGCGAACCTCACATATTTGGGGTGGAAAATTTTTTTAGTGGTACGGTTTTGTGCTAGTCATATAATTTCCTATCGATGAGACGCTTATTAAGACCAAGGGTTCANCCCCCCCCCCTTACACTTAAACCGAACATTGTCCCCAATGTTCAAATAGAAGATGTAAAAGTAAATAAAATGAAAGAATGAAATCAAATACTCCCCTGATTCGTTTGATGTGGATAGTGAGGTAACATGGTTAGATCTTCTTCCAAGAAAGATGAACGCTCAAAGCTTCCCTTCCAAAATATAAATCATCTTCTTGTCCAAAATAACCTGTTAACCTGAAGAAAAAAAAAAGATAAAGGCCAACCTCGCATAAAATCGGCGGTATAATCTATAATAGGATATAATGCTTGTGGAATGAATATTTTTGCAGAATTCCTGGAGATTATAAGTTAGAGAGTTAACAAAACTTTTTATGTCTCCGGAAGAAAAACAAAACTTTCAAAAATTGCAGAAAATTTTTGCCTGACGCCGTCAGAAATGATCTGACAGAATTCTCATGTTAAGTTTCCGGAAAAATTCTGGAAAAACTAGAGCTTACTTCCTAGAATTCCTGCAAAAATTCATTATGACTCGATACAAGCATTTGACTCAAACAAATACTAATATGTATGTTAATTTACATTGTTATGATTCATGTTGATTCGTTCTTATAAACCGATTTAGATTTCCCTTACACTCAGCTTTTGCAAAATACCTTTATATGTAGTTAAGACGAAGTTAAATACAAAATAAAGCATTTTCACAAGTTAGTTTGAATCATGAATCAATAACAAGAAATATCATACATACGGAAACAAATAAAATCAAACAAACAAACAAAAAACACACAAAGCTTGGGTTGCCTCCCAAGAAACGCTTTACTTTATTAACGAATCTTGTAGCTAGACTCAAAGTCACCGTACATTACGTGACTTCATCTCGCATTATGACGTAACCTTGATAGATATAATCCTTATTATCTGGGTGATGATACCTCAATCGTTCCACACTCGCAGTTACTTCACCCCCTCCTTTGTTGATCAAGCTAACCATCCCATCTTGATATAGGCTTTTAATTGTAAATGGTCCGTACCACCAAGGACTCGGTTCATCGGTGGGTGCCTTTGTTTCTAAATGCCTTAGGAGCACTGAGTCTACTTTCGTGAATCCAATGTGGCTATCGATCTGCTTCTCAACCTCCACAAAATTCCCCTTATCATTCTTACTTTCTCCTAACTCATTTTCCTTATAATTCTTAATCCTTGCCTCCCATGCAAGGATCTTTTCTCTAACATTACCCTGGAGCATACTAGGGTCCGCCTCCATCTTCTTCCGTAGATTAGCTTCTCTTATATATCATGGGATCGTTGGGAAGCTTATTGTTTTCTTTCCCTTTTTGATTTGGATAGTATTAATCTCGTAATCGATCTGTGCCGTAGTAGTCGCGAGGAATGGTGATCCAAGGATTATTGGTATATTCGTCTCACTTCTCTCAACGATCATGAAATCGACCAGATACATGAATCCGGCAACGTTGACCAACACATCTTCTGCAACTCCTAATGGGTACTCATAAGAATGTTTTGCAAAGGAAAGTTTGGTACGAGTGATGTACGGCTGTTCATTGGTTAGTTGAGCGTAAACGGATAATGGCATCAAGTTTACATCCGAACCTTGGTCAGCTACCGCATCCAGAAACTTGAGTTTTCCAATGCGGCATGGTACCTCAAAGACCCCGTAGAATTCTTGCTTTGCGACTAATTTATGTCTTATGAGGCTCTCATACAATTGACCTCCGGGTAGTGCGTCAGATTCATCATCTGGTTTCGTCTCATTCGACCCCTTATTGGGCAGATGAGTACGTCGATAATTCCTCACCNATTGTTATGATTCATGTTCATTCGTTCTTATAAACCGATTTAGATTTCCCTTACACTTAACTTTTGCAAAATACCTTTATATGTAGTTAAGACAAAGTTAAAAACAAAATAAAGCATTTTCACAAGTTAGTTTGAATCATGAATCAATAACAAGAAATATCATACATACGGAAACAAATAAAATCAAACAAACAAACAAACAAACAAAGCTTGGGTTGCCTCCCAAGAAGCGCTTTTCTTTATTAACGAGTCTTGTAACTAGACTCAAAGTCACCATACATTACGTGACTTCATCGTTGGTCGCGGTTTCTAGGTCATCCTCTTGTCCGGTTTTATAATCCGATCCTAATTTCAAACAATCCTTGTAGAAACCGAATATCCTTTCCATGACATAGTCTACTCCCCTACGTCTATCCTCATCATTCCTATAGTAGACCGCTTGTTTAAGCTCCTTTTCAACGTTTGACAAGTGTTGGAATTGCTCTATCTTATATGGCATTTGGTAGTTCACTTCGTCGGTCTCATCCTTAAATTTAACTATCCCTAACGAAGGTTCATAAGTCATTCTAGAGACCTCAATAAATGGCTTGCGCAAAATTACTTGAGCCAAACTTGCATCGACTATTGGGCGGATATCTTCTACAATCACAAATTCGGTGACATAGGTGAAGTTTCCTACATAAACCGGTAATCTCCTAACTCTTCCCGTGAAGTTACTAATCCATCCCTTATCCGGGAATACCCTATACCTAAGTTGATTTTTCATTATCAAGTTGTATTGGGCTCTAGTCATGATGTTTATGGGCGATCTAGGGTCGATGTAAGCTTTCCACACATGCAAATGTCCAATGTTGCATGGTATGTTGAGATTAGAAGGGTCGCCCGTTTTGATAATCGGGTTACCTAGGAAGTATGGTGTCTCGGAGTCATCGAATAAATCCTTATGGTATGCCCGTTCTTCTCTAGTTGGTAACTTATTGAAGTAGTCCTCTCCATCATCTACTTCTTCAATCTTGCTTACCCTACTTTCCTTATCTACCTCGACTTCCTTAACTTCATCCTTAGGTTCATTATTTTCCTCACTCCTATCAATTGGCCTAATAGTGACTACGTTGACGAAGTGGACATGTTTGGATGAAGAAGGGTCCTTGATTTGGGGTCCGTTATTAGTGGTCCTAGCGTCCTTATGTGGAGGTGATAGCACTTGGTTGGTAAGGGCCTTCAATAAGTTGTCAATCTTATTGGTTATCTCTACTTGTTGTTGATTAAATTCGGATGTGAATTTAGCTATACGAGCTTCTTGAGATGCCATAAAATTGGACATCAATCCTTCAAAGTTATTGGTACTACCATAGTTGTTGGAAGGATTGTTGTTGAAGGTACAGTTCGAGGAAGGACCGTTGGGTTGAAAACGATTCGGTGGGTTAGAAGAGTTGTTTTGGGGCACGTTTTGGTTTGGCTTCCACCTAAGGTTTGGGTGATTTTTCCATGAGGGGTTGTATGAATCACCGTAAGGGTTTGGCTCGGGTTTGAAAGTGTACCACTCGTCTCCCGCTCCGTCGGTACGCGAGGATGCGTATTCCGCAAAAGCTTGTTCGGGAGTTCCATGCAATCACGAGTGTCGTGGGGACCACTACATAATTCGCATAAAGAAGTGATTTTATTCACTTGGCTTGAAGGTTTAGGAGCCTCGTAGGATTTCATGAGAAACTTGACTTGGTCTTCAAGTTCTATGATCCTACGGTCGGAAGTGCTTGAATTATTCGAAGGCAAAGATATTGCCTTGACCGTCTTATTCAAATCACGGGGATCATTCCAACTTTCATTGTCATATAGAGCAAGATCTTCTATGAGATCCCATGATTGTTCCGCCCTTAGATCACGTAGCTTGCCACCGGCCGCTTGGTCAATGGTTTGCCTCGTGGGGATATTGATATGGTCATAGAAGATTTGGACTTGGAGCCAAAGGTCTATGCCATGGTGAGGGACTCTTTGGAGTAAGTCCTTGAATCGAGTCCATGCCTCGTGGAGGGTTTCGCCTTGGCATTGTTGGAACGCCAAGATATCATTCCTTAGCTTGGTAGTTCTCCCCGATGGGAAAAATTGAGCAAGGAAACGAGTTGTGAGATCATCCCAAGAGGTGATGGATCCTGCGGGAAGTCGCTCAAGCCATTGACTAGCTTGGTCCCGTAGAGAGAATTGGAAGAGACGCAATCGGGTCGTCTCTCGAGTTGCAACATCAAGGTCTATGGAATCTACGATTTTGAGGAAATCCTTGAGATGTTGATTTGGATCTACGGAACGAAGTCCATGGAATGCGCATCCGCTTTGCACCAACCGGATGGTGTCGGATCGCAAGGGAGTGACATTGGCTCCTTGAGTGAGCTCAATGGTGTTGCGATAGCCAGTCGGGAATACTCTCCTAAGGTACGGGCTCTAGGAGGTTGGTTTGGTTGTGGTGGGTAGTTTGGTTGAGGCGGGTTGTTGGGATCAAGGAGGTTACCACCTTCCACTAATTTTATGCCTAAATAGATGTGGAAATTGTTTTATTGGTTTTTGAACAAGTGGGTATCTCTGCTTTCACAAACAGGATGTTAACACCCAAGATTAAACATATATTTAGGCATACGCATGAAAATCGATGCTCATGTTTTTATTTATCATATTATTATCATTACGTTCTTCATGCATCAATGTTTAAAGGAAAACCTTGAGATAGATAAGCGGGGTTGCCCTTTTTGCTTAATGTCAGGGTGGACCTAAGGCCAACGACTCTAAGTCATCACATGCACAATTTGTTTAAGTCTTAAGAGTATAAATAAAATAAAAATGAACAAAATTATACAATTTTATTAAAATAAATAAAGAAATTAAGAAAGTACCTCCTAATTAGGTCCCTACGATCTTTCATACCAAAGCGCTTACGTATAAACTCACTAGTAACACTTAGAAGCATCTTTGTAACAGGATTGACCTCATGCACGCCATCCTATTCTCTCTTGGCGCTAACACGCCCAATGCCAAAAAAGAGTAATCTTCGACAGATCTACGATGATGTAGCAACCCATTTATTGGCAACGTGTATCTACGCCACAAGCACAGAATCCTCTAAATAGGCACGAGTTATTTGAGCAAATTACTAAATGTCTGGATAGTAACCTGAGTGTGTAAAACAAAAGTCCAAGTGTTTGTTGCCATAAGTAGACGAGTTAAGGCCCAATCATCCCATGACTTGGTAACCACCAGTTTCTTTCACATTCATTTGTTAGACTACTTTTTGAAATGAGAAATACTATATTTACATATTTTTTACAATAAGAAATTCATACATACATGTGTCTATCACCTTTCATATTGATTGACACCTATATGTGTGAGATTTTTTTATAAAACTTTTGCGAACTAAACATTCCTCTTTTAAAATATAGGAAAATATTGTAATAGCTTTTGAGTAGCATCATTTCCTACTTATAACCAGAAATATATAGTTGACACATTTTCGCAACTACAAAACAGTTGGAGAGGATGTGCCTGAACGCCTGCGTGCCCTCGAGATAGAGAGACATCAATTCGTGAAATGGATAGCTGATGCTTATTTTCTAGATAACGTTTTGATATTTATATTATCTCCTTGACCTATGATCTATGTGTGCACTAACGGGCAGTGTACCCGGTGGTATGTAGTCTAGTAAATGGTAAAACCGAGGTCGTCCCAAGAGCTAGAGGCTGAATCTAATTTAAGTTCAATTGGTCATAGAAATGACTTTTAGAAATATTTAACTAATTTTACTGATCAACAAATGGAAATGAAATGTGAAAACAATCAATGGGAGACGAATGTGCTAGCCTAGTTAATACTTTATCACACGATGATTCTAGTTCCTATGTGCAATGTCTAATTCTCACCTTATGTTGTGGTTCTAAGTTATTAGACACAAATGGTCATCGTATCCTAATTTATAATCCCTAAATTCGCATCCAATGTTCACAAATGGCAAAATATCTAGCTCATAATCATTTATGCACCAATTATCTACTAGACCTATCTAGTGTCAAGGTTCTTATAACACTAAACCTTCGTTTGATCTACGAAAGGTTTTCCCGCCTTTTTTAAGTATCTATCCTAGTGTAGGCAATCCTATGGTCAAGGACTACGCAAGGATGATGGTCACAACTCAAGTAACCTAAGAATCTAGTTTTCTAATGGTCATATACTAAGTAGCAATTCAGGTTATACACTAGTATTAAACACTACCAAAACGCGAGGATTCATGATAGGCTAACTAGATAAACACATAAAGCAATTAAAAGACAAAAACATGAATCAAAGCAATGATAAATTCATAACTAGGCTAACACATGAAGTGTTTAGCCTCTGATATTGAAAATTACAACAAATACAATGTTCATAACTGATGACGTGGGATTGCGACCACGCAACAGGTTTTACCTCTCAAGGGATCTTGAGAAGCTTGCAATCCCACCAGGCAGTGTACCTGGTCGGTGTAGTATAGTGTAGTGGTAAGTACGGGGGATTGATCGTTCTCTCACAGGGAATAGTGTTCGTTAGGATAGAAAAACTACTCTAAAAGGTCTAAAGGTGAAGGAAGATTATTTTTGTATTTTTATATTTTATGGAAAGCAAGTAAAATCTCGGGTTTTGGAGGAGTGGGCGGAATTAGTTGCTAGTCAACTAACCCAAAAACTACAATTGCAATAAAAATAAAATAACTAAACTATTGTGGTTGTGAAAACTTATATGGAGACAAATGTGTTTACTTAGACTTCCTTACTCCCTAACTATCTTTTACCGGTTAATTGGTGTATGTATTACTTGCGTGGATGACGGGTGTATTCCTTAACAATTCATGGGGTGGCATACATATCTCCCCAATTCTATGAGCTCTTATCTCCTCCTACAACTATGCGTACACATAATCATAGGGATTGTAAACAGTGGCTCATGCGTTAAATACTACCTTAATAACCTAGTATGCCTTAGTTACATGTTTCTTAAGACGTTCAAGCATGTTACCATATAGGAGTATTGCCAGTTTTCTTAAGCCTAACATTGATGAAACATTCATCCCAAAAAAGTAATAACACACCAATCAACCAATAATTAATAGTTAGGTTTCATTAGATCTAAGCAAACACAAGAAAAATCTAGCCTAGCATGTTAATTGAAAGACAAGCATAAGATATAATTAACCAACACATAGACATATTGATTAATTTAAGTGAGGACTTATCTTTAATTGAACATGAAGGATTCAAGGGTGAAAAACCCTTGAAAACACAGCCAAATTCGTCTCTAGGGTTTTTCCCAAACTTGCACCAAAAGTTCCACACTAATGAATGAAAAATAAAAAAGTATATATAGATTTTACATTCTGACGGCGTCAGGTTATGGTTCTGACGCCGTTAGCTCGCCGCCATTAGGGTTCTCGGATGGCCTAGATCTACTTCTGACGCCGTCACTTGTAAATTAGCTCTGGGCCGTCACTCTTTAGCTTAACACTTGACGGCCTACTTCCTCTAACACCTGACGCCGTCAGGTGTAAACATCTTGTTTTCTTCATAGGGCGTCTAGTGTAATCTGATTCTACTCCTTTGTCAACGTTGGCTGACGGCGTCACCTTGTGACTCTGACGCCGTCAGGAAGGTTTTCCAGCTTCTTTTGAGACTTTGTCGTTTTCTTCACTTTTATGCCCCAAAAACGTCCAAATTAGCATGTTTTCCAGAATTCTTCTCAAAAGTACCTAAAATGACAAAATGAACGATTTAGGGCAATATTTGATCACATTTACTCGAATTAGGGCTTAAATGACCCCTTAAAACGGGTACACTTTTCGTCTCATCAATAACTAATAACTAGAAAACATTGGATTCGATACAAATACTTGAAGAGATATTAAAGCTATAAGTGTAATGGTATGAATTGACCCTAGGAAAGTCTTCTAGAACTGCAAGATTTCGTCGTTGAATGAGCCTTAATTCGTCCTTAAATGTTGTGTGGTGAGAGTGATCCTCAAAATGCAGAATTAGAGCTTGTATTTATAGGCTCGATTAACTTACAGCGTAACCATAAGTGAAGGGTTAAGCTGTAACTCCTCTTATAAATGGACGTCTTCACATTGTGTTGAAGGTTACGACGTAACCTTAATTGTAGGGTTACGCCGCAGAACTCTCGTTAACATTTTCCATGCATTTCTACGCCGTAACCCAATTGGTGAGGTTATGGCGCAACCTTGGTTGATACCGAATTTGCCTAATTTTTCAAATTTCTACGGCGTAACCTTGTTGATGGAGTTACGCTGTAGGCTTTTGATCATTGTGCTTACGCCGTAACTTCCTAGTGTCCAACAAGTCCAAGTGTAACTTTACATATTTTCTTTCCAAATTCACGTTTCTTCGTCCCAATGCTAATTAACACCGTAAAATGAAATAAGAAGCATTTAGAGTATATATATTCGTATGAAATGTAATAACCATGAGCATAATTAGCAAAAATTGATAATCAAATATTCAGATTATTGAATATTTGATGTCATCAGATATCCCTCACTTAAACTCTACTTGCTCTCAAGTACATCTTATTAGAATCATTCTTAAAAAGATCACTCCCAAGTTCTCTGGGAAGGTATGAATTTAAAAACTTCCTATGCTAGAAACATCATAGCCGAACACCTCACGAAAAAGGGAACAAAACACTCATACGCTCACTAGTTTAGTTGTTTTAATTTTGAGGTGATAACTCATAAGCTCAGTTATAGCATGCATTCTATCATAGGCTTGGTGGTTATACAAATCTCCACCAAGCCTATGATAGAATGAAAACATATAAAAAGAAGTACATTAAGTGAAAAAAAATGTACAAAATGTATAAAAATGAACAAAACGTATAAAAACGTATAAAAAGAAGTATATTACGTGTAAATAAAAAGTGTTTGAATAAATGAAAGAAAGGTAAAAAAAAGTGAAAAAAATTCAAGGGACTAAAGGTGGAAGTTAACGCAAACCACAAAGACCATTACTGTAACTTTTATAACTGAAAAAAGTCAAGAGATGACCGGCGAAAGTCAACGCAAACCACTAGGACCATTACTGTAACTTTTATAAGTGATAACCGGTCAAAGAGGTCATCTTCCGGTCAATATTGCGTATATTATTCAAAATTTGAATAACCACCAAGCATATGATAGAATGCATGCTATAACTGAGCTTATGAGTTATCACCTCAAAATTAAAACAACTAAACTAGTGAGCGTATGAGTGTTTTGTTCCCTTTTTCGTGAGGTGTTCGGCTTTGATGTTTCTAGCATAGGAAGTTTTTAAATTCATACCTTCCAAAAGAACTTGGGAGTGATCTTTTTAAAAATGATTCTAATAAGATGTACTTGAGAATTCTTTTTTTTTTTTTTTTTTTTTTTTTTTTTTTTTTAAAAAAAATTTGTTACGTATCTTTAGACTGAACCTCTTTTAAATGTCACCAATTTTACAAATGGCTGATACCATTCTATATATGGGTCTCAAGGAGAATATATGGCTTTTACCGAATCTCTGTACTTCAAAGCGACGAGTACTTATGTTTAATTTAAATTCGCACCAATTAATAAAAGGTTTTGTTAAACACAACCCTATGGATTGTGTATAAGCCTTCTATAAATATAAAATTAACATTTACTGAACACTTAATGAACCCTAAACATTCCATAATTAACATCACTTACCTCTTTTATAATGATTAAAAATATATAATTATAGAATGTATGAGTTCATTAATTGACATTTTCATTTTCATAAATTGAAAAAGACCTCCAATATCTATTATTTGCTTAATCAATAATCACGCAATGTAAAACTGGGAAAAAGAAATCATAAATCCCTGATTGTAGATTATCAAAAATCTACTATGAATTCAATAAAGTGACTAACTTTATTTTTTGAACGGCGCATCAATAAAGTGACTAACTAACTTAATTAGTTGTAAGCTATGAGAGCCAGAATTAAGTGTTAGTAGGTGTTCTCGTCTTTTATGATTTTGGCAAATGATGAATGTTATTCTAAGGGTGGTGGCAGTCATAGACCCTAAAAAAACCATACCTCTCAAATCCACCAATAATATCATTCCACCTCACTTACACTTTTTTCATACCTCCCAACCCCTTTTTAGTGGCAACCATAGACTTTTCATACCTCCCATTTTTTTTTTATTTATTTTTCTTCATAATTAAACAATTTAATAAAAACATAAATATTTCATTAATAATTAAAATAAAACTACATAATACTCGGAAAACAAACATAATTAATAGAAAATTACATAATACTTTTATAAATAAAAATAAATAGCTAATCATCGAGGTATTCTAAGTTTTGAGCATGTACGTGCTCTGTAAGATCATATTGG
Organism: Artemisia annua; assembly: GCA_014162995.1. Classification (NCBI taxonomy): domain Eukaryota; kingdom Viridiplantae; phylum Streptophyta; class Magnoliopsida; order Asterales; family Asteraceae; genus Artemisia; species Artemisia annua. The sequence goes on from LBNU01038938.1 coordinate 21,916, forward strand.
AGACGATAATGGATTTGTTCGTCGAGTAACTCCTCTAATACACAATCGTAATAAACTGGCGCGACTGGCGGATCCATTATATGAACCGGTGATATTGCCACCTGGTCGGCTTTCAAAATCATATTGTGAAATATGATACATGTATAAACGAGAAGTCGAATCTTTTCAACCGTCATAGCCCGTAGAGGACGATTGAGAATCATCCATTTTGATTTAGACGACCAAAAGCTCGCTCGACATCTTTTCTTGCAGACTCTTGTAGCTTCTTGAACCTCTTTTCCTTCAGTTCAACGGGATACTTATATGCTTTATCAAACGTTGACCACGTAGGATAGATTCCATCGGTAAGATAATATCCACGTTTGTATTGTCGTTAATGAAATGTTTGGTGCTGTTCCATTTCGCTCCGTAAGATACAATGGAGACTGATTCAAAACATTGATATCGTTGTTTGCACCGGGAGGACCAAAAAACGAATGCCAAATCCACAAATCATTTGAAGCAACGGCTTCAAGCATAATAGTAGGGTATTGGTGATCACCTCGCTTATATTGCCCTTTCAAATGTCTTGGACAATTACGCCAAACGAAATGTGTACAATCAATGCTACCAAACATTCCAGGAATGTGATGTTTTTCTTCATGTACCTTGAATAAGCGTGCAACGTTGGTTGGCTCAAAACCAACAGGTTTATCACGCAAGCTACCCACTTGTGAATGGATAACTGTAATAAAGAATCCCTGAAAGTCTAGAGCACAATGCAATGAAATCCTGGAGAGTACAATGTTTCCCCGGGTTCGTTATGTCCCCAAGAGATGTGATATTCTGAGTAGAACGAATTCGAGATCAAAATGTTGAATAGAAAAGGGGTGTGTATAAACAAAAT
>LBNU01038938.1:40645-51501 GCA_014162995.1 Artemisia annua
AAAGCAGATATGTATCACTTCTAACGTGTATTTCATTATTTTCTACATTTAATTTTTGTAAATAAATTGATTATACTTGGTATTATACTATATATACATATTAAGAAATTTACGATACAAAAGTGGTTATATAGACCAAACACGTATCTTTTTATAACAAGTACAATCACGATTCTTTAAAAAGTCATCATCATTATCATATAATACGAGATATTGTCACGTTACCTGTAATAACATTCTTAGAATTTTCCTGCCCATTTATTGACATTTGAGTTTCGGTTTGACACAATTGATTTCCATCTCAAAAGCTTTCATATAATAAAATTGTTGCCGATTTTCAAAGCCACACGATTTACAAATCAATTATGAATGTTGCCATCAATATGAAGTGCTTCGTATCATAATGCATCTCAAGCCTTTCAGTTTCGGTCTTCACATTAATCCATCACCAAAGGCAACACACAGGGTAAAACTCGGCGATTCACATTGGATCCCCTCACAAGGCACACACACAAAGGTAAGAATCGGATCCAAAGGTTAGAGTTTTCCACAATTTCAAAAATCCACTTTGACTATGTCTCTATTATAAGTAGTAGAGAAGAGATTAATAAGATACATAAACTAACAAAATTTCAAAAATATCAAAAGTTTATTTTCTAACCATCTTAACAACCTCCATAACAAATTTACACAAGAAAGTTTAAATATACTAACAAAATTCACATTTACACGAATACACCTACAATTTATACAAGAAAGTTTAAGTATACTAACCAAAATTTAAAAGAAAAAGCAACAGATTATAATAAAAATTGCCAACAAATTAAAATAAAGTTACTACAAATTAAATGAAAAGCCTTACAAATAAAATAACAAACAAATTTACACAACTACAAATGATTTTACAAAAAACTTACGCTTCAAACTTTGTAACAAATTCTAAAAATATACAATACATTTCTGGCAGCAACAACAGATCCCGATGGTGGCGCGGAGGATCCCGGCGAGGCGGAAGCCACAGATCTGGGAAAAAAATGTCAAAATTTAAAAATAAATCATATCTATAAATACACAATATATCGCTACACAANGTCTTTTTAGTGGTGGTAGGTTTCGGTAGTGTTGGCGGTTCGGGGGTGATGGGAGTTTTAGTGTTAATGTGTTTTGTTGGTGGTGATGGTGCGCATTTCGTTGGTGGTGAGGGTGGTAGTGGTAATAGTGGAGGTGGTGGTGGATGAGAAGGGGTGGTTTCAGTGGTGGTTTATTTCGCTGGTGAGGATCTGTGGTGGTGACGTTCCTTAAAAAACTTTGTAGTGAGTTTCGGAGGTGGTTTGTTGCGGGTACTCAGCCTTTGTGGTGGTTGTAGTTCGAGTGTGGCTGTGGTGGTCGTGGTTCGAGCGTGGCTGTGGTGGCGTAGGAGATGGTGACGGGAATGGGGTGGCGGCTGACGAGATGGTGTACTTATTGAGAGAGATGGTGAGTAGAGAGAGGAGTGAATCATGTGTATGTGTAAATAATGGGTTAAGTGTGTGGTAAATAGGGTTTTACATCCGCTTTGCATTTTCCAGCCTTGCAAATTTAATATTCCAGCTTGCATTTTAATGTTTCCTTCAATAGCTTTTGTGGTGGGTTACAATTGGTGAAGGGTAGACCGAATATTGGGAGGCTTCTAGCAAAAGCTTTGACTAATAATGTATCATTTCCTAAAATAGTACTCCGTAGTTTACAACTTTTATGGTGCATTTCAACATTTACTTTTCGTGAAGCATTCAAGTTTTTCAAACATTTAAAGGGTAGAATAGGCAAACAATATTTTCAACATTTCACTTTTCTTGACTATTTCACTTTTCACCTTTGACCATTTTTACATTATAGGTAGTATAGATATCATACATACCTACTAAATTTCTTTTGATTGATATGTAAAACTAGCTATATATTTTGAGAGCAAAAAAATGAATATAAAAATAGAGCGGATGGGCTATAAACAAGATCAATGCTATATCCTCAAAGATTTTACAAAATTATACTTACACAATGGCTTGACAAATGCGGTTGTTCAAGCATATTGTATCATATATTTTCTTTTCTTAATTTTCACATTTAGTTGACAAGTTGTGTGAATATAAGTTTGTAAACTTTTGTACGGATATACCTATTAGAGGTAGATGGCCCAAGCACGGTTGTTGGCTTTGGGTGTTAAATAATGAAAACCCCTCAGATATGTATTATTGATACGATATTTATAATGCAATTACGTAGAACCTACTAGAAAGCCTAGAAACCATAATGGAACCAAAGCCCACAAATGGGCTTGGGCCATCTACGTCTAATACTCCCTGCAATCCAACCGACGAAAGCATGAAAGCTCATATTGAAGTAAATAGCTAAAAACATTAAAGCCATAATAAATTGTTGATAAAGACATCTGACAGCAAGCGGAGACTGATCTTCAAACAACAACAAGCATAAACATGCAACAAAAGCAAAAGCAAAAACAAAAGTAGTAAATCGAACATAATTAGTTGTTGAAGAAATCCGCCAACATGCGGAGACAAATCTTCAAACTTGAAAGTCACTAACTGACAACAACGACATCTTTGACGAGATCATTTGTAATTATCTACCATACTAGATAAATCAGTGTATTATTTTTCATCTGCCATGCTGGATAAACCAATGCATCCTTTTTTTTCATCTACTAAACTGGATAAACCAATGTATCATTTTGCATATACCAAATTGAATAACTAATGTATCATTTTTTTTTCCTTTTTTGGATGTAACAAATTATAAGAGTAACAAGAATTACAATGGAATTAATGAATAAAAAATAAAAGCATTAAGTTAGATACATAAATTTAGGTTTAAGCTTTGTTTAAATCGATCTTTCAAATTTGATGATGACAAAGTATTTAGATAGAAAAGAAGTGTATGGCGGGCCGGCCGCCTGGAATCAAAAGACATTAGAACTTGTTGAAGATCCTTGTGGCTCCGGATTCCTCCAATCCAGCCGATTCCGAATTGACCAATTCTGGGATCTTTTGCAGCGAAGGCCAGTCATTGAATTGTTTGTCCCGAGAAAGGGAAAAAAATGATTTAGAAATTAGGGTTTTTGAAGATACATAGGTGTGACGGGATGGTACAGAGGTGGCAGCTTGATGACCGACTAAATGCTTGTTAAAGGTAGCAGTAGATGTGAGCAGTAGCCACAGCTAAGAAAAATTGAAAAGTTAACCAATGCTCATCGTCTCAAAATGCTCCACACCGCCTCGCGTCAAACATACCCGAGATCTCAAGATCATACGTACTCGAGATACACAAAGTACCATGCTAACTAATAAAAACTTCATAAAAAATATATTTTTTTATTGATACAATATTTTATAATGGAATTATACTAGTAGTGTATAAAGAATTGCAGAATCGGACAGTTTTTTACATTTGGCACGTGACATTAGGTAGTACATGACTTGCTTAAATCCGACAAAACATTTCCCATTTTACACAGTATCCACTCTAGAGTGACTGAAACATATTACTCCGTGAATAATAAAAAAAGAATTAGGAAAGTAGACTTTAAGACTAACACTGTCCGAAGCTTCATCTTCATAAGAGGTAAGTATTGAGGCGTTTTATTTCACATACTCAAAAAGTGTAATATACCAATGGACCAATCAGAAGCGTCAGATTAAAAAAATAATTTTTAATAAAAAAAAACACGGAAGGACCATTAATGTAAATACTTAAAAAAAACGGAGGGACTAGATGTGTAAATTATAACTATCATTATCTACTTCCCCCAAATCACACACACTTCACCCCACTTTCTCTCTCTACCCAATATTGAAACCCTATCCATTAAAATCATAAATCAATCACGATTAACCGTACCAATCACCTAAAGAACACAAAAAATGAAGAATCGACGCCTACAAACACGAATACGAAAAAAAACGGTTTAAAATGAACCGATTGATGTCATCCTGTCCCATTAATGTCATCGGAAAAAGCATTCCTACCACTTATTCATATGTGCCATTACTCAGGTTCATAAGATATAACTACTTTTATATATTTTTTATATGATATGGTGTCCTGCGTAGCTTGCCAAAGGCTTACTTGAGTTCAGCAAAAGAGGTGGTGTGCGCGAGTCATTAAAGGAAGACTTGAAAGATAAATTTAGACGGACTGCAGATGCACATAAAGAATCTATACGTGAGTTTTTTGGCAGTTGGAGAGGACAACATGTAGTAGTCAATGAGGTAATTTTCTTTATAGTTTTGTTTAAAAAATCGGTTCGGTAACATGTTAAAGCTGGTTTTTCTTTTCTTGTGCATCAAAAGTATAGTTTGAGTGACTTTCAACCCGTTTGACTATTTTCTTTTTTGTTATATTTTTTTTACTTGTTTGACCCATTAGAGCTCAACTCATAACCTGAATTGACCCTTTTATAAGTAAATGGGTCAAATTGGCCACCTCTATAGCAATAGTGAGGTTAAAGTCACAAAAGTTACCTGTTTGCGAAATTTGTAAATATGGGCGGCTCAAGTGGCTTGGTGCAGGAATCAAATATTGTGCTTGAGAAAGCAATTAGAACATTGGCAGGTTTCTACTCAAAGGCAGGCCCGTCTGCTCCCCTTCCCGAGCAAGTGAAATGTGAAATTATAAACAATCTTGATACAACCGACAATGTGATATCAACTGTGATATCACTGGTGATATGACATATGCTATCACCTGTGATACACAGTTGATATCACATGTGGTATCACCTAATCACCGGTGATAGAACGTGTCATATCACCGGTGATAGCACATACCGGTGATAGCACATTGTATATTCATTAGGTTATATGAATTTTGATGATAATTGATACGGATGTATTATAGGCTTATGTTCATGATTTTTTTTATTTGACTACCGCAGGGATAGAGATCGATGTGTACAAAGTGATTATAGGTTCAGACATGGTTATTGAAAGCACAACCCGAGGAAAATGGTGAAAACATGGGCTGAGAAGAAAAGAGGAATCTTATGCGGTAATATACTTTTCATTTATGTAGTGACTTTATATACCTTACGTGGCTAAGAAATGGATGTACCGATGTGGCAAAATAAGTGGTTTGGGTGTCTATCTGGTTTGAAGGGGGTGGGTTTAGATTGTGTCTCAATATTATTACTTATGCACATATGCTTTTTTTTGTTCTTCAGGTCTACGAGCAGTGCCCTAATGTCGAGTATGAAAGGGAAGGGAACTTTATCACCAATATCACGAGAAAGGAATGCAAGGTGGACAAGTAAGTTATTAGCTGTCGTCTAAGTTATAATGTTACTTTATGCTTTTGTTTAGTATCCATTTATGGGACACCGTTGACTGTTCTTAAAATGGCTCTAACAACTGTACCGCTTTTCTTTGCCTCAAGAAGTGGTCTTTTATGAGGAGGGTGAACCATTTATAGATGGTGAAGCTGCTGTTGTTAGCTTTTTGTTCCTTGTGAGATTCTATGTTGACTCATATTTTGTGTGCTCAAGAATTGTAATGTCGTACATATCCCAGAACTGAGGCATTGGACAAGAGATTTAATTCCACCTGATTTGAGGAAGAAAAAAATCCTTATGGTGAGAAGAATGAATTATCGAGAGGCTTGCAACTGAGGCATCTACTTTTAGTGGACGCGTTTGTACATATATTCAGCAATAATTTTTCTATCTTTGATGATTTTGAACAAATGTTTTAAGATTTTTGAATAAGTGTTTGATGAATTTGCGTTTTGTTTTAAATGGATGCTAAAATACTTTCAGTTTTACATGAGTATTCACTTTTAATTATCACTTGTGATACTACACAGTAAAGGTAAAGCAAAGTTTTTAGTTTTAGGCGATAAAGCAATGTAATATGACACTAATTATGTTATTATACATATGAGTAATATCACATGTGATAAAGCAATAGAATGTAACACATTCTACATATGAGTAATATCACATGTGATAAAATAATAAAATAACCAAAAGTAGACATCGTTTATGTCTAGTTATATATATATTCAAATAACTCAAAAGCATATAAGTCTGCATCATTATGTACAACAGTTAACATACACTTTTTTTAGTTACTTCCATAATCCTTGTCTTTCTCCGTTCTTCCACAAAATGCTTCATCTCTTCCTCGTTCACATGTTCATTTGTAAGAAATGGCCCAGTCAAAAATTGTAGTTGTGGTTGAAGAAAGCACAACATAAAATAAACTGAAGAAGCTCAAGCACCTGTGATATCACAGGTGATATCAAGCGTGATATCAGCTTGATATCACAGGTGATATCAAGCGTGATATCAGCTTGATATCACAGGTGATATCAAGCGTGATATCACTGGTGATATCAAGCGTGATATCACAGGTGATATCAAGCGTGATATCACAGGTGATATCTGACTCCTCCCAAACTAACCAGTTAACCAGGTGTGGTCAACAAGTCAAATCTGAGAGAGGAGAGATCAATTTATGATCCGGTGCATGCACAGTGTATTCTCGGGTCGTTATGTCACAGCGAGATTGAAATTGTGTTTTGATACGTTATGGGAATGAGTGATTTGAGGAAAGTAACCAGATAATGATTTGGATTTGATTACACTAATCAGATTACAATGAAAATAACACAGATAAGCAATATTAACAATTACAGGAAATCAGATAAACCTAAAACGTATTAAAATGCAAATGCGTACTGAAAAAGTGGAAATTGAACAAAAATAAACTACAGGGGGTGAAAATGACTTTTTTACAAACTTAATATAAAAAGAAAATTTTATAAAAAAGAAAAATCTTTTTTTGATTATTTTATTATTTAATATTAATTAAAACTATTTAATTAGTTATAATAATACCTAAATTAAACTAAATATAATATAATAATAAATAAAACTAAGAAAATGAAAATTTATTTTTAAAAACTCTAAAATAACTTAAAAATGATATAAAAACTAAAAATATGTCTTTTTGTCTTTTTCTGAATTTAATATTAATTAATTACTAATTAGATATTAATTAACTAATTTAAATTACTAATAATACTACAATTCACTTAGAAATTTAAGAAATATTTTGTAAAACTAATTAACCTTCACAGGAATCCTAAAAAATTATAAAAAGTTTATTAAAATTATTATTAAACTACTTTACTAATTATTAACTTAATTACTAATTAAAAACTATTTAAACTAATTTAAATTAGAACTAGTTATAATACCCGTGCACGCACGGGGTTTTTCCAGAAAAATTTAATTATATAGTATTATCGTTTAAAAACAGAAAATCTTATGTATATTTTAAAAAGTTAGAGCATCAACATGTACGAAAGTAAGAAAAACAGTTAGTAGAAATTGTAAATATAACCGTGGCATCGACCTTGTATTGGATTCTTTAGCGTGTCTCCTTATAATGTTATTGGGTCAAAGGTTTTTTGATTACATGGGTTTACACATAAATCAAATTTATTTTAAAATTTTTGTTTACTATATGAACATATAAGAAATTAACCGTGAAAATTGTGATATAAGTACAGTATGCATGAGTTTTTCATTATGTATTAATATCTAGGGCTGAGCAATCCCGACAACCGTCCCGATTCCGACCAGTCCCGCCGTCCTGATTCCGATTCCGACCAGTCTCGGTTCGGGACTTGGTTTGCGTTTTCCGGCCAATCGATTTGGGATAGGTTGGTTTCGGGCCGGTTCGGGATGGAAACCAAAAAACAACAAAGAAAACCGACAAATCCGACTGATCCTGACCTGTCGGGACTGTCCCGATATCGAACCGGCTGTTTTCGGGTCGGGAGTCGGTTTGGTTTTTCGGCGAACTCGATTTCGGGCTTTGTCGATATCGGTTCGGGACGGGACGGAACCGGCCCAATGCTCACCCCTATTAATATTAATTAATATTTTGTAAAAATTTTATTGGATGAAAGATTTAACTTTGTTTAACTTTAACTTGATATTATGTTGTACAAAATGTGCAAGTTTAGTAGCACATAATGAGCGTTGATGAAGTTAAAATATACTCCGTAAAGTTTTTTAAAAATGTTTTTTCGGATATCCGTATATAAACTTTAAATGATAATTACATGAGTCGTTATAAGTACAATCACGTATATTTATTTTCATATCACAGTAACTCGTACTTACCATTTGATATTTATATTACCGTTAGTAATAATTTAACTGTATTTAATATTCAAACCCGTGTACGTATAGATTAAACTTTTAAATATGATAACATGACTTCTTATTTATATTTAACGTACGTAAAAATATATTTTAATAGATGAAAGTTTAAAACTAATATTTATTTTAAAAGTATTTAACGTATATTAAAACTAATTCATACATTTATAAAATTTTGTAAGTCTAATGGATGGAAGTCTCAAACAATACTAATACTCATGTAATTGTAAACAAAATTCATATTATAAAGTGTAGGGGGTATAAAGTGTAAGGGGTTATTTGTTTATTATTTAAAGTTATCAAAAAAATAAAGATTTATAATTTTACACTTAACTCCATATAATATTTAAAATTCAACCACTAATTTTTTATTAATTACCTCCTCTTTTTTTAAGTTTTTATTTTCATATATTTGACACCTATATTTTTATTTGTTTTTTTTTCCTCAATTAAATTCTCCACCAAATTTATTAAAGTTTAACCAAAATAAATTCAATTTTGACTTTTTATTGGCCAATCATATTGCTCAATTTCGCCTATGTGTCAAAATCGAGCTTTCCTATTGGTCTAATTTTTATTCCACTAAGATTGTTTTGTCGAAAAAACTCCGAAATGATGTAATTCCTTTATTATATAAAAGATAATAGCAAATGAACAGTAATAATTATGAAAATATTTTCTAAAAATACTAAATGATTTATAAAACCTAGGAAAAATATAAAAAAGTGCTAGTGATTAAAAATGAACAGTAGATGATTTTCTTTTTGGTTTTTTAATTAAAACTAATTTAACTATTATTAATTATTATAAATACTAAATGAAAAGATAAAATTATGAAATTTTTTATACAAATACTATAATAATGCAGAAACCTAGGAAAAATATAAAAAGTACTAAGTGCGCAATGAAAAAGTTGAAAAATAAGCTAAATAGCTAAAACTTCTTAAATAAAAGCTATCACTATTTTAAAAAGTGATGATTATTTGATTTTTCTTTTTGAGAACTGTTTATATACTGAAAATGAGTAACTTTAATGAAAACAAACTTTCTAGAACTTAAAAATAAGCTTAATGTGAGCTTATGATTCACACAGTGAGATTTTTAAGCTTGAAAATGGACTTTTGATGAGAATAAGCTACCAACAAGCTACATAAGGTACAATAAGCTATAAACGCAAGAGATGAACTTAAAACAAGCTAAAACTACTGAATAAGCACAAGGAATAAGCCAGAGGATCAAATAAGCACTTATCAAATTCTCACAGGCCAATTAGGCTAAAACAGTGGACTTACACCCCTCTGTGGGGTCCACAAACAAGCTCAAGGGTCAAAAAGGGCTTTTGACCCAATAAGCCAACCTGGGGAGCTTTCAAATAAGCCAAAAATCAAAGCCTAACTCCCACAAATAAACTCTGTATGAGCTTGTGAAGTTTGGTGAAAACTGAGTCACAGGGGAAATTTGCTAAAAAGTGCTAAAAGAAAAGCAGAAAATAAGCAGTTTAACTAAGCTAAAAAAAATAACTAAAAATATCCTAATGAAGATGAGCAACAAAATATTAATGTCCAAAAAGTACAAGTCCTAAAACCTAGTAGAATTTTTGACTTTGGTGAACTTTGGTCTGATCCTAATGACTTATTATGATGTTTTAAGTTGAAATGAGATGAAAAGAAGCTACCAAAGCTATTTATGCAACTATATCTAAGGGTATGCAACTAAGAATTTCGACAGTGAATGAAAATTGAGGTGAAAATGAGAATTTGACTTTTTTCTCAAGTGACACTATGATTTTATGACTTAACCATGCTACTAAACCTTATTGAGACCTGTACCAACTAAAAACAACAACAAAAACAAGCCAAAACACACAGAACTAGCTTAATCCAAACACTCCTTAAGGGAGACTGATTTTTAGATTTTCAATGAGACTCACTGATTTACACCACAAATCTGTTTCCAAATGTATTAATATGATATTGTAAACTTATTTAAGCAGAAAAACATTAATAATAACAACTAACTCACATGAATCAAAAATATGCATTTCAACAGTGGAATTCTAACATTGAGCAATCATGAACTCTAAAGATCAAATAAGTGATTTTAAGCAAGGTATGAACTAATATACACTAAATAAACACAAAGGCATAAAAATAAGCAGATATTAAACACTAGAACAGTAAATTGCCAAAATGAGAATATAACTTACAATTACTTCCGAGCTCAAAAACTGAGAACCAAGAACCTTAACTATCCTAATGTCTCCCATGAGACTCTAAAACCATTGCCATCCAGTATGCACAATGCTCCTTGCCGCCTTCATCTTCTTTTTGTATTTTTTTATTTTTGAGTGATTTAATTCTAATTTTTTTGTATTTTTTATTTTTTTGAGTACAAATGAACTAAACTTAGGTTTTAAGGTTTCAATAAGTTAAAGACCCTTAATGAAACTTAATGAAGCAGTTCTCAACCATTTTTAACAACATTGGAATACAAGTAAGAATTTAAGCAATTTAAGAGAAAACTGAGTTAAGTCAATAAACCTTGAATTAATGAGTCAAATAGGTTTGCATTACACTGAAATAACTAAGGATACAATTTAGAAGCTGGAAAATACACTGGAAATGAAGAATTT
>LBNU01038938.1:63724-78346 GCA_014162995.1 Artemisia annua
TAAACAAACTTCTTAAACCACATATTACATTCTCACTTAGATTCTTCATGTCTACACCCTTTTCTCTGCAGAGGATCCATAAGATGCTGGAAGATGGTATAGACACATGGGCACCAGTAAATCTGGAAAAGGCAGTGATAACCATCCCCAAAGTGGCTCGATACGTGGATTTGCGATCCCTTTATATCATAAACATGCTAATGCGTATACTTGACTATGCTGGAGTTGCTACGGGCCAAAACCTTGATACTCTTGAGGTATATATGCCGTTGACATAGATGTTTGAAATAACATGTCTAAATTAGGCATATTTTTTGCAGTCCGTACTTCAAAGTGTGATGATAAGTAGAAGAAACAAATATTTTGATGTGACAGAAGCATTAGCATACGATCTCAAAACTTTGTGGTACTTTACTTGCTGAGTTTATCTTCTATGTGTATATGTATTTGTTTTTCATGTTCTATATGCGCAGTGCAAGTAAACCCACATTCTAAACCTTTTCCATATGTTTGCAGTTTTATTAACTATTTTATTAATATTTTGTTTGAACTAGTTTTAGTTCTAAGATATCTTCCTAATGTCAGTGCATGTGTATGCCTCTTTGTGAACACTGATACATTTCACTAATGGTGTATGTAGGTCTCCAATTCATGAACAAGGAGCACAATTAATTGTATTTGTCGCCCCTGTATGCCAGAGAGAGTATGTCAAAAAATGCTTCGATGTATGTAACTTTTACACAACATGATAACTAATATCTTAAAAAATAAGATTAGAGAAGAAATTGAATACTCGTTCCTTTTCTAGGTTGCTAAAAATGAAGAGTGGCTCCCAGCTGGTGACTACCCTATACTACATTGTTGTGGATACCGAGCTTCTAGTGAACGAGAAATGTTGGCTTCTTTGTGGAACAAATATGAAAGTCACTCTAAAGCGTCAGGCCTTGTGAAACTAGGTATAAATATAATTCATTTATTCTGTATTTTTATTTTGTGAAGAAAAAAAATGTTATTGCCAAAAATATTTCTTTGCAAATATCATTCTTCCTTGGATAAAGCAATCCAGCTTTCTACCAGTTTGGCCTGTTACGTTTTTACATAAAATTATATCCTTTTCTTAACCCACTAAAGATAGAACATGCCCCATTCATTACTATTTTGATGGGATTGATCTAACATAGCTGAATTTCACAATTTTACTTTCTATCAGGCGAGGCTGCGGGTATACTGCCGAAGCATTTCTTGAATGTGCTATTATGTAAGATTTTCACATGCTTTTATCCTAATTTTTACCCTTATTGTTTTTTGTTATGATCAATAGTCTGAGTAGTGGAAAATGTTATTTTCTTATCAACTTGGTGTAGTCAGTTATTATTTACAATTTTTTTTAATGATGATGAATTCAACAATGTACCAGCTATATTCTTTGTTTCATAAAATGAGACACCCGACTTTCAGGTTGAGTTTTGTATTTATTCATATTTATAGTTTTGCGTTTTGTGTTCTTGACAGCTACACATACTTGAAAACACACAGATTGGCTGAGTGTACGTTCAACATTACCGAGATGATTGATGAAGAGGTATTCTTATGATGTTCTTCCATTACTCATTGATATTGAATTACTCATTGACTTGAAATCTCTAATCCTCTCATAAATAGGGAGATAGTTTTGCATATCTATTAAAGACACGAGCTCTAATTTCTGCACTTATCGAGAATTTTGGTAGTAGAGGCATGATTGAATATACGATGGTAAGACTTTCTGTTCGTTTCAATGTTCTTACAACGTTCTCATCTCGGCCTCAATTTTATTATTGCTTTCTTGTTCTTGGCCCAATAGGCATGTTTTCCTTTTTTGGTTGAACGTGAGTTGAAAGTACATTTAGTCCAGTTTACTGAGGTAAGACAAACATACATCTCGCTTGGTTTTTATAGGTTTGCCTAATTTTACTAATATGATTATTAAAGTATATTATTTAATTAATAATCTGACTTTCTTTTCCAGGTTATTGATGAGACTTGTGTAACGTTCAGGCTACATCTAGTGTGTGAATACCTTTGGAATTTGTGTAAGAAATTTACGAGTTACTACTTCCAGGTACTTTGACTTGCATATGCTTTTTTCTCATACAATGTTGAATGTAATTTCCTCTTCTCATACAATATTAAGGTTACTTTTATAAAAAAGTTTATTTGATTTTAAAAGGCAAATGTGACGATTTTTTTTATCCCAGTTCAGCATAATTTTGAAAGTTTTTTTAGTGGCTCTAGATCATTGATATATTGTGTTAAACAAGTGCTTTTTTCCACACAATACCGAATTGAGTTTTTGGTTCTTTTAAGTTAATTTTTTAAAAATTAATTTGACTTTTTTTAAAAAAAACATATGATTATTTTGGCAGGTTCTGCAGCATATGGATTTAAAGGTTTATAAGTCCAAATTATTTTTGTGTGAGGCAACTAAAGTGGTAATGGAAAAATGCTTCTATCTTCTGGGGATCACTCCGGTAGGCTTTCATCTAGTAGATTTTCTTTTTAATTCGTTTCCTGGGTCGGGGTTTTTTCCCAGGATCCTTGCGGGACTCTTATCTTTTGTTTATAAAGTTTACTCTTTTGTGAAATGGAGCCCTTAAGATCAATTTAAGTTTTTGGGGTTATGTTCCTTAATTTAAATTGGTTTGGGTGTATTAAGTTTTTGGGTTCATGTTTAGATAATTTACTATGAAGAAGTAAAATATAAAAAAGGTTTTTTCTTCTTTTTTTTCAAAAATGTAAAAGTATTGCATTAGTATAAAGAAACTAAGTTAGTTGCTGTTCCACATTATATAACCAGTTTTGAACTTTTTTTTCGCGTAGGAATCTTCGGGATTGTCATATATGCCTCTTAAGGAAAAGACGGATTTTGAGGTCATTCCTTTGCCTGTTTGTGATGCAAGGTAACTACCAATTTAGATATTGGAATTAATCAATATTTTCTATGCAAATTTATTTTATCTCATGAAATCCAAGTAAAATATAAAGTATTGTACCTTTTCATTATGCCTTTGAAAAAATCCTTGTGTGAAGGTTTTTTGTTGTGAAATGACACAAACTGATTATGTTAGTTTTTACATCAGTTTTGAAAGACTAGCTTTACGGGGGTTTGTGTTATGAATGGTGGATTTCTATAATGTTAGATTATGAATTACTAAGATCATTGTTAAAATATGAATATAAATGTAACAATTTTATTAGTTTTTTTAATCAGTTTTGAAAGACTAGATTCACGGCTTTTTTGTTGTTGTGAAATGACACAAACTGATTATGTTAGTTTTTATATCAGTTTCGAAAGACTAGCTTTAAGGGGGTTTGTATTAAGAAATGGTGGATTTCTATAATGTTAGATTATGAATAGCTAAGATGATTGTTTACAAAATGACCCAAAACCATCTTTTAACGACTTGTATGTGCAAAAGCTCAATGACTAAAACGATACACAAGTCTAACAAATAAATTTGAGGCATGATGTTGTGTATCTTGTGAGGAATTTCTAATATAGGTAAATTTCTTTTATGGCTAGCAAGGGAAAGTAAAATTCTGTAGTTTGTGTTTTTCAAATTAAATATATATATATATATATATTTTTTTTAATTTTTAATATAACAAACAATATGGTTTGATGTCAGAATGTTTCCCATTTCCCATCATTGACGTTTATAAGATAGTTAAATATACCTTCTATTTAAGAATAGGAAGTTTTATATGTCTTTGTTCTGGGGTTGGATCCGGAGATTATTATGCATAAGTTAAAATTGAATGAACGGAAATTAGTTGTTGCAAAATGCGAGGTCTATGTTAATCAACATTTATAATCGGTTTTTTGAGCCATGTTAACAAGTGTTTTTCATGCTTAGAAGAGTGTGTACTATATACATGACACACTAAGACAATCGAGGGTGATTTGCTTTTCAACGCAATTTTGTTATATGTAGTTAAGTTTTTGTCTTTAATTTGTGATGGTGGTTTTGATGTTCGTCAGGCCTAAAAAGATAAACCCTCGGTTTGAGCTGTTTTGCATGAATGTTCACGTTTCACATTCTTCCTTTAAAGAGGGTGATTTGTTTGGGATCGTTTCTGTAATAGACACGGATGGAGTACTATCTGATAAGAGATTGCCATTAGATGAGAATGAAAATGGGCATGTTTCTTATTTCTACCGTGATTGGTATGAGACCATCGGCATAGTCAACAATGCCTTTGTTTTCTTTGGGAATCCTAGCCCTCGGTATTCTGCTCCATTCGGGGCGTCAGTTCTTGAGATCTATGCGCGCCTTTATGCCACTACCGTTGAAAAGGACAAGTGTTTCCTAATTTGCATGGACACGTTCCCAATAGACTTATTGACATTTTGGGGCAATAGACGAGATTATAAGCGTGCTACACTTATATTTGAAGGTGAGAATGGATCCATAGATTTTGACTATATCATGTTGAGAGATGCTATAGATACGGCTATGGAGTTGAGTTTTGACTCGCCTGATGATCCTCTTCTAGAAGCATCTGTAGTTGGCCATATATTTGCCTATTATGACGGTGTACTTGATAACCTTGATGACTTCAAACAACACTGCTACAAGGCCATTCTCTTCCAAGCCAAGGCTGGTTCAATAGTTAAGGTTGGCCCAGTCCCACTGGAGAAATCCGTTCTGGCCGTACCCGCCAATGGCATCCTCGTCATTGAAGCACTTTTCTTGGATGCTAAGACTAGAGAAATTATTTTGGATATGAAAAGCAAACTCCATCCAAAGCCCAATGGTTCCAGCAAGTGCCTTATGCCCTGGAAAAATTGCTTTTTCAATTTGACAGTGGAATGGAGCCAAGGTAAAGTATTATTGCACCTTAACAATGACAAACTATTATTTACATCTTTACTAATCTTGAAACTATCTAACTTTCTAAAATTTTATGCTATGCGAGATGGCAAGAAATCACTACTGATAGTTTGAATGGTTTTTATTATGCAGGTCCCAAGTCTTCCTATACTTAGATTGAGAAAATGTGTCTGACAAGTGAGAAGATGGCACAAAGTTATCGGCTTTTGGATTGAAGATTGATGACGTATAGTCTACACCGGGTCATGAACCCGTTCGGTAAACAATACCGGTGCGATAGCCCACAATGCGTAGGCCATAAGGCGCGTAAATACGTAGCTCCGGCCCACGAGGCCCAAAAGCCCAATACGTATTTATGGAACGGATAAAGGATATCTTCTAAATTAGGAGGATATTTACCAAATATCCGATATNGATAAGAGATTGCCATTAGATGAGAATGAAAATGGGCATGTTTCTTATTTCTACCGTGATTGGTATGAGGCCATCGGCATAGTCAACAATGCCTTTGTTTTCTTTGGGAATCCTAGCCCTCGGTATTCTGCTCCATTCGGGGCGTCAGTTCTTGAGATCTATGCGCGCCTTTATGCCACTACCGTTGAAAAGGACAAGTGTTTCCTAATTTGCATGGACACGTTCCCAATAGACTTATTGACATTTTGGGGCAATAGACGAGATTATAAGCGTGCTACACTTATATTTGAAGGTGAGAATGGATCCATAGATTTTGACTATATCATGTTGAGAGATGCTATAGATACGGCTATGGAGTTGAGTTTTGACTCGCCTGATGATCCTCTTCTAGAAGCATCTGTAGTTGGCCATATATTTGCCTATTATGACGGTGTACTTGATAACCTTGATGACTTCAAACAACACTGCTACAAGGCCATTCTCTTCCAAGCCAAGGCTGGTTCAATAGTTAAGGTTGGCCCAGTCCCACTGGATAAATCCGTTCTGGCCGTACCCGCCAATGGCATCCTCGTCATTGAAGCACTTTTCTTGGATGCTAAGACTAGAGAAATTATTTTGGATATGAAAAGCAAACTCCATCCAAAGCCCAATGGTTCCAGCAAGTGCCTTATGTCCTGGAAAAATTGCATTTTCAATTTGACAGTGGAATGGAGCCAAGGTAAAGTGTTATTGCACCTTAACAATGACAAACTATTATTTACATCTTTACTTATCTTGAAACTATCCTCCTTATTGGATTAACTTTCTAAAATTTTATGCTATGCGAGATGGCAAGAAATCACTACTGATAGTTTGAATGGTTTTTATTATGCAGGTCCCAAGTCTTCCTATACTTAAATTGAGAAAATGTGTCTAACAAGTAAGAAGTTGGCAGAAAGTTATCGGCTTATGGATTGAAGATGTATGAGGATATAGCAATCGGAGAATATGTCAGATGGTTGAAATGTTTAACAATACTTACTGCTACTTAGAGGTGGCCAAAAAAACCAAAACCGGAACCGATAAAAATCCGAAACCGGTCAACACCGGTTTTTGACCAAACCGGTTTGCTATTTTCTCCTTGACGACCGCCGGTTTATAGCTGTTATACCAAAATTGAGACAGTGGGCAAAAAAAAGAGCCGTTGGCTCATGTTTGTTACCGTTTTTAAAACGTGATGAGTGTGCAAATACTCATCATTTCTGTCACATTTAGACTGCAAAAACATCTGAATTCACACAGAAATACCACAAAATACATAAAATATCGTTGAATTGTGTTTTTATGTGTTTCAGATACAAAAGGATTGAAAACTGATGAAATACAGTCAAGTTTGCATAATTGGCAGTTTCAGTCCCTGAACTTTCATAAAATGGCAAAACTAGTCCCTGGTTATTCAAAACATGGAAAAATATCATCAAAGGTCCTTTGGGATTCAAAAGTTGTCAAAAGAAGTCCTTTAAAGTCAAAAATTACAAAATGACAACTTTGGTCCCTCAAGTTTGAAAAATGGCAAAGTAAGCCCCTGAAGTTTCACACTTTGGCAAAACTAGTCCTTGAGGGTTTAAAATGAAAGAAAAGTCAACTTTAGTCCATGGGATATCAAACATGTTCACTTTTAGTCCCTGGATAAAAATTTTCAACAATTGGCAGAAAAGGTCCCTCAAGTTTCAAAATTGGCAAAAATAGTCCCTTGGTATTTAAAAATTGGAAATTATCAAAAATTACCCTTGTACTATTCTTGTATGGCATAATTGGTCCTTATGATAACTTTGTGGAAATTACAATTCAGGTCCCTCAATAATTCAGAAAATACACAATTAGTCCTTGGGCTTATTTCTACAAAACCAAACCAGCCTTTACTTATTTATTACTAAACCCAAAATCCAAACCCAATAAACAAAAACCCAACACCCCTCCCTTTTTCCCTAGGCCCAGTCCAAAAGCCCAAAACAAAACACCCCGTTATTTATAACTGGGTTTGACCCCGGTCAAACCCACCTCCCCTGTTCATCTCCCTCCTCACCCCTGTAATCACCAAAACCAGGGTGGTTTACCACCACCTCAACCTTTCCACATCACCTACTCTACTCCCCCAGCTCACCCTTCTACCCCCACAACACCAACAGTGTCCATTAAATGCATCCCTCCCACTCTTTCACTGAGAAATAATCATAACCAGTGGATTACTCACCACCTCATCACAACCCCATACCTATTATCTAACATGTTTCCTACACCTCATATAACATTCCAAGAACCCTTAATTGCTCTCAAACCACCCCAACTGTTCAAAAGGACTTTTGGCGCCAAAATGCCAAATGTACGAATATGATGAATTGGGTGAAATCAAGGGTCAAGATGTGATGGGATATGTTCAGAGGTCGACAAGGAAGCAAAAATATCTTTATAAAGCAAGAGAGAAGCAGAGGAGAAAGATATCTAGTTTAACTTAGCTTATTTCATGTCGACTTATGTAATTTTGAAATTCCAGTGTGTTAATTAACTTTCAAGCTTTGTATTTTATGTTTTCAGAGTGTAATAACTCTTTTTCAAACCTTCAATCACAGTGTTAATCTCATTTTTAGTTTATGCAAAAGTTTACTCAATTTCTCATTTTCATGTGAATGTTGTTATTACTATTGTTAGGGACCATTAAGCTCATATAAGTTCATAATATGGCTTCTGTAAGCTATTAGAATTATTAAAACCAGTGTTGATCATAAAACTCAAAAATACTAAAAAAATCAAGAAAATAGTGAGAAAAATAAAAAAATAAATGAAGATGATGAAGAAAAGCTGGAGCAAGGGAGATTTTGGATTGCCCTTGGGTTAGTGACCTTGTGAAAGGTCTATAGGTGGTCACTGGTTCATTGGTTCTTGATTTCTTTGCTTGGATTCAATTTGTAAGCCAATTTTCATGTTTATGCATTTCACTGTTCAATAGCTTCAAAAGTACTTTTCTCTGTTATTTCAGGCTTATTAGGTGTATTTAAGTTATATTAGTGCTTAATATTATAGACTTGTTCTTTGAATTTCATAGTTGCTCAATTTTCATTTTTGACTGTCAAAATAGTATAATATGGATACTTGAGTATTAGTTGTTATGGTTGATATTCATGTGTTTCTATAAGCTTACCTCATCATTACATGTCATTAGGAAGTAATATCATGGTCTTAATCAGTGAAAATCTTTGAAAATCACAAATTCAGTGTGTTAAAGGGTTGTTTGGTTTTACTGTGTTAACTGTGGTAGAGATTGTTTGTGGTATTGTTCTTGTTTGATATATGTCACAATAGGGTCTATTAACTCAGTTAAACAATAAAAATCAGTACTTACTTGTTAGAAAGTCAAAACTCTCCTTAATCTCACTTAACTTGTAATCTGTTAAAGTTTATTTGTCCAAACTCATCATAATAGCTTATAATTTGGTAATATAGCTTAATTTCACCTTACAATAGCTTAATATTACATATTAAGTCAGTAGATTAAGATCTAAATTCATAAAAGTCAAAGTTAGTGTTCACTCAAAAAAGTCAAAAGTTCCTAGAAAAAGTTTTTGAATAAACGTGTGAATTTTATTGTGAACTTAATATTGGATTATAGGACTTGAGCTTTTGGATTCATAAAATCTTGTTGCTAATCTGCATGATAGTATTTTTGTTAATTTTTATATAGTTGATTAAACTGCTGAATTTAGGCTTATCTTTTAGCATTTTTTAGAAATTGTGCCCTGTGCACAGATTTGAGACCTTGTTCATAAGCTCATAGATTGCTAATTAGTGCATGTTATTGTGTGTAACTTGTTTCTTTGTGAAGCTTATCTGGCTAACTTGTACTGCATGCTCTTAATTATCTTTAAACTGCTTATTGGAATTGCTGATTATGCTCTCATGTTTTCATAAAAACCACTCACTACACTGACTCATCAGTGTAGTTGAGTCTTTTCATAAGCTCACCAAAAGCTCCTCTTTGATCCTTAGCTTGTGTGAATTGGCTTTTTGAAAAGCCCATCCACCAGACTCAAAGTTCTTGTGCTTATATTTCACTTTGCAGCTTATTTGATAAGCCTGCAAGGAGCTTTTTCTTTGTCCCATTTTGTAACTCATTGAACAATACAGTGAGTTCATAGCTTTTTCATAAGCTCACCAGTGGGTCCCACAAGGTGAGCTTGGACTTTTTGGAAAGCTTACCAGTCCATCTTGCTATCTCAGTCATTATTTTGTGCTTATTAGCTTATTTCATAAGCTTATTCTGCCCATTAAGTTGACTGCAGGCCTGAGTGATTGACTGTGGTGAATAGTAATTGCTTGTTTGCTTATTCCAAGCTTATCAGTGCTTATCTCTTTGCCATTTTGCTCATTCCCAGTTCCTTTCACTTATTTACATTTTATTTTGCTTTTTCTCCCAGTCTTATTAGCTTATTTGACAGTTGTTGAGCTTAAAATCTCAATTTGAGCCAAAAGCTCAAACTGTTAAGCTAATAAGCTTTTATTCTGCTTATTTTTAAGTTATAAACTTTTTATCTTTATTAAAGTTTGATATTTTTAGTAGTTTAATAGTTTTGTAAAAGAAAAACCATAAAAAGAAATAAAAATTAGAATAAGTGCTTATTTAGTCTTATTAGCTTAAGTCATTTGCTTATTTTTGTTAACAACATAGCTTTTTTATATTTTTCCTAGACTCCTGCCATCTTAGTGTACTTTTAGAAAAGGTTTCAGATTTTTCTTTATTTGTTTAGTATTTATTAAAAATCAATAATAGTTTTAATAATAAATAAATAGTAATTAATTAATAATAAATACATAAATAGTGTAATAATTATATTTTCAGTTTTAAAATAAGTTTTATTATATGTTGATTTTTCAAAGTTGAAATTTCATTTATTTAACTTATATTCATATTTAATTGTATTTTAGGTAATTATTAAATAGTTTAAAATAGTTTTTAATAAATAATAATTAATTAATAAGTCTAATAAATATTTTTAATTTTCCAATAATTTTCTTAAGTCATTAGGATCACAAAAATATAATCTTCACATTAGTGGGATTTATATTGATCACTTTTCACTTTTTATTTTGTACGTAGACGTTTATTTAAACGTAAACGTACACGTTTTAGGTTTTTAAGTTTTCTTAACTTTATAATAAGTTTCTATATTATAAATAAATATTTTGAGTTTATTTAATTTGCATTTAAGTCGAGACATGCAAATTCTTCTATAGTTAAAATTCGATCTTTTGTTTTGTACGTTTACATTTATTTTAACCTAAACGTACGTTTCTAAGTTCTTTTACGTTTTTAAGTAATTTGATTTTCAGTGTTTGTTTTTATAGCTTGTTTAAGCTATTTCTTTTTATATTCCTTAGTGTAAACACTCATAACCCTTTTCTGTTCAATATTCCTGATCACGAAATCGTTTTATTATAGATTTCACACCTCGTTGGGATTAAACGACCCGGGGATATTCTGTACTCCTTTGGTGTAATTGCATTGCGCCCTTGATTAGTTTGACTTATATGGTTGACCATTCACAAGTGGTTGACTAATATAACCTGACCGTTTGGGGAGCAATCAATTTTTGGCGCCGCTGCCGGGGAGGTGTGCTGCGTACAACGAATTTGAAGTATTAGTGAGTTTTGAATATACATCCATTGTATATTTACCATCTTTGTTCATATTCTCTTATTTTCATATAAAAACCAAAATTATCGTGAAATTAATTCGTTTGACTGATCGATAACCAAAAACATTTTAATTTAAGTTTTCAACAAACACAAAACCCAAAAAGATTCTTCTTACCTAGTCTAAGATTCCATCACTCAAAGGATTCTTAGATTCGTCTTAGTGCATGCGCACTCGTTCTTCTAGGTCATCAAGCCCTCTCCGTGAGCTTGTAAACATACCTCGAAGACGTCGTAGACGTTCTGCTCCATCAGTCGTATCTGAGATACGTACTGAACCCAAAACCCCTGTCATCATGACAGAAGACCGTCCAATGAATGAGCTTCTCCAGGCACCCATTGAGGGCTATGGAGATGCCATTGTTGTTCCAACCATCGTGGCTGACACTTTTGAGCTCAAAACCAGGTTACTGAATCTTGTAACCCAAAGCCAATTCTATGGTTTTGAGAGGGATGATCCTCATGCTCATATTCGATGGTTTAATAAGATCGCATCTACCATCAAATATAAAAATGTCCCACATGAAGCAATCAAACTTCTTCTATTCCCATTTTCACTCGAGGGACAAGCCCGGATTTGGCTTGAAAAACACCCCCTCGTTCAATTGAAACATGGGAAGATTTAGTTACAAAGTTTGTGAACGAATTCTATCATCCCCACAGAACCACAAGTCTTAAAAATGAGATCATGAAATTCACACAAAGATTTGATGAATCATTTGGTGAGGCATGGGATCGTTACAAAGAATTGCTCCGTAGATGTCCGCATCATGGTTTCACCGAATAATAGTTTTAATAATAAATAAATAGTAATTAATTAATAATAAATACATAAATAGTGTAATAATTATATTTTCAGTTTTAAAATAAGTTTTATTATATTTTGATTTTTCAAAGTTAAAATTTTATTTATTTAGCTTATATTCATATTTATTGTATTTTAGGTAATTATTAAATAGTTTAAAATAGTTTTTAATAAATAATAATTAATTAATAAGTCTAATAAATATTTTTAATTTTCCAATAATTTTATTAAGTCATTAGGATCACAAAAATATAATCTTCACATTAGTGGGATTTAAATTGATCACTTTTCACTTTTTATTTTGTACGTAGACGTTTATTTAAACGTAAACGTACACGTTTTAGGTTTTTAAGTTTTCTTAACTTTATAATAAGTTTCTATATTATAAATAAATATTTTGAGTTTATTTAATTTGCATTTAAGTCGCTAAGACATGCAAATTCTTCTATAGTTAAAATTCGATCTTTTGTTTTG
This sequence comes from Artemisia annua, assembly GCA_014162995.1. Classification (NCBI taxonomy): domain Eukaryota; kingdom Viridiplantae; phylum Streptophyta; class Magnoliopsida; order Asterales; family Asteraceae; genus Artemisia; species Artemisia annua. Next base: position 76,019 of record LBNU01038938.1, read on the forward strand.
TACGTTTACGTTTATTTTAACCTAAACGTACGTTTCTAAGTTCTTTTACGTTTTTAAGTAATCTGATTTTCAGTGTTTGTTTTTATAGCTTGTTTAAGCTATTTATTTTTATATTCCTTAGTGTAAACACTCATAACCCTTTTCTGTTCAATATTCCTGATCACGAATTCGTTTTATTATAGATTTCACACCTCGTTGGGATTAAACGACCCGGGGATATTCTGTACTCCTTTGGTGTAATTGCATTGCGCCCTTGATTAGTTTGACTTATATGGTTGACCATTCACAAGTGGTTGACTAATATAACCTGACCGTTTGGGGAGCAATCAATTTTTGGCGCCGCTGCCGGGGAGGTGTGCTGCGTACAACGAATTTGAAGTATTAGTGAGTTTTGAATATACATCCATTGTATATTTACCATCTTTGTTCATATTCTCTTATTTTCATATAAAAACCAAAATTATCGTGAAATTAATTTGTTTGACTGATCGATAACCAAAAACATTTTAATTTCAGTTTTCAACAAACACAAAACCCAAAAAGATTCTTCTTACCTAGTCTAAGATTCCATCACTCAAAGGATTCTTAGATTCGTCTTAGTGCATGCGCACTCGTTCTTCTAGGTCATCAAACCCTCTCCGTGAGCTTGTAAACATACCTCGAAGACGTCGTAGACGTTCTGCTCCATCAGTCGTATCTGAGATACGTACTGAACCCAAAACCCCTGTCATCATGACAGAAGACCGTCCAATGAATGAGCTTCTCCAGGCACCCATTGAGGGCTATAGAGATGCCATTGTTGTTCCAGCCATCGTGGCTGACACTTTTGAGCTCAAAACCGGGTTACTGAATCTTGTAACCCAAAGCCAATTCTATGGTTTTGAGAGGGACGATCCTCATGCTCATATTCGATGGTTTAATAAGATCGCATCTACCATCAAATACAAAAATGTCCCACATGAAGCAATCAAACTTCTTCTATTCCCATTTTCACTCGAGGGACAAGCCCGGATTTGGCTTGAAAAACAACCTCCTCGTTCAATTGAAACATGGGAAGATTTAGTTACAATGTTTGTGAACGAATTCTATCATCCCCACAGAACCACAAGTCTTAAAAATGAGATCATGAAATTCACACAAAGATTTGATGAATCATTTGGTGAGGCATGGGATCGTTACAAAGAATTGCTCCGCAGATGTCCGCATCATGGTTTCACTGAGTTAATGCAAATGGACACCTTCTATAATGGTTTAAGCCAAACTGACCAAGAATGCCTCCGCGGGAGGTAATTTTTTGAGCAAAACCACAAAAGAAGCTTTAGCAATCATTGAAAACAAGTCTCAGGTCCGCTCTGCACGAACAAAGCCATATCAATCTCATGCTAGTGCTGGTCCTTCTACTTCATCTCCCGTGAGTACTTCTAGCACCGATGCTAAAATTGACAAACTCACGGATGCTATTCAAGCTTTGGTTCTCTCAAACCAAAAGAAAGTCACTTTCACACAAAATCCTTCACATGCTGAAGTGAAGAAAGTGGAAGTCTGTATCACTTGTGGTGGCCCTCATGCATACTACAACTGTACTGCCACCGATGGTAGTCCTTTTGAAGCCAATGCTATAGCCGGTACTTCAAATCAAGGAGGTAATCAATACCGTAATCAAATTGAACCAAGTTACCGTGCTAACAATTATCAAGGACCACCCGGTTTCAACCAAAACCAGAATTTGCAAAACCGGAACCAAAACCAACCTCGAATGAACCAAGGTTATCAAAACCAAGGGAATTTCTATCCAGGACAAAATCAAAGTTTCCAAAACCAAGGAAACTTTAATCGAAACAATTTCAACCCAGGAAATCATTTTCAGGGAAATGGTAATCCAAATCAAGGGAATTTCCAACATCAAGGTTATAATCAAAATAAGGAATCCAAAATTTCCCTAACCAAACTCAAGCCATTCTCCCAGCTCCACAACCATCATCTTATGAGTTGTTAAAGCAGTTCATGAAAACTCAGGAAGAAACAAACAGGTTGTTGGTCAGCCATATCTCTGAGATTAAAAAGTCTTTAAATGATCGACCCTCGGGCTCAGGTACTTTACCTAGCAACACGATCGCTAATCCGAGGGGCGATGCAAAGGCGATCACAACCAGAAGTGGTGTTTCATATGATGGACCCGCTATTCCTACTACCTCTTCTTCTCCTCCTTCCAAGGTAGTGGAAAGTGAACATGAGGTGACAAAGGACAAGGTATCTCCTACTAATAACGGAGGTACCAACGACGTCCACCCTCAAGTTGTCCCGAAACCCAAACCCAAACCAGGAGTT